>LR812524.1:46655607-46953107 GCA_903798195.1 Danio kyathit
GCAGGGCTTGAAATTAACTTTTTTACTTGGTAGCACTTGTGCTACCAACTTCAAAAATTTTAGGAGCACCATAAAAAATTTAGGAGCACCCACCAAAAATGAATGAGCAACACTGCAAATTGCATATTAACAGATTTATTGTATTTGAAAACAACATCAATCAGGACTAACAATAACCAGAAACAACTATCTAACTAATTCTGTTATGACTTAACAATAATAATATTATGTAATGACTTTGCAATAATTCCAAAATGAGTGTCCAATAATTATAAAATATTATTTATGTCGATGATGACAATAATACTAACAATGAATTACATTATCATGCTGCCTTGAATGTGCTTGAATGTGAGTTATCTGCTATAAAAAGTCCTACTGTTACTTTATGGGAAAAATAAATTGTGGTTTGCATCAAACAAAAATGAAGTATTGCAGTAAGAAATATGCATTTTGCACTATTGTTTTTATACACGTCAATATAATAACCAGAAAGAACGGACAAAAGAAAGGAAGAAAAGTCTCACTTCTACTACTCTTTAAAGGTTTTGGTTTCGGTTTGTGTCATTGTAAATGCTCAGTCTCGTTATGCGCTGATTTTCATTTTGTTGTGTTTGTGGAAAAAAGCAGGCGAGTTAGCCGACCCAATGTATGACCGGCGCAGAGCAGGATTCTCGCGATGACCACCTCAGTACGATACTTTGTCGTGAGCCGAAGTTTCAGTTTAAACTTATTAAAGTTGAGCTTCTTTGGCAAAGATCTATACAGTGTTAGATTTTGCATTTAGTGTCTATTTGCGCTGAACACGCAGTGAATGCAACGCATCAAGATTCGGGCCATTAAACAGCTGATCCACCGAGTCTTTCGGCACTCTCTCTGAAATCGCTCGATTGATCTCGGCTGGGGGATCAACATTCACCGCATGATCCTCTCATCGGCGCCGATATTTCTGACTTTAAGTGGGTTTGCCAACCTGTGTACTTTTCATTGCTTCTTCCTCAAACTTCAGCCGTTTGCAGTTCCCGCTGTCACAAAAGCCCCATCTCAACTAGTGCGCCTGAAAAGCGTGAGCACGTTGCGTCGCGTGCGCGTCCCTCCATTTGAAATAATGAACTTGCACGAGCTTGTCTTACTTAATAGCCTCAGTCATAGTTAATCCAGTGTGCGTGGTTATTAGTCTCGGTGTACAAACTAGCGCACAGTTTGCATAACTTTGTTCAGTTGCTGCAGTTTTGTTCTGTGCAGAAACGCGGTGTTGAGAAGCCTTTACGATTAATTAACCATGACGAATTAAAGCGCGGTTAATAGTGAAACCGGTTAATCGTTGAATCCCTACAACCATATCAGAAGTTCAGCCGGAACTCGGGTGCGCACCGACGAACCGTACCCGAGTTCCGCCTGATACAGAAGACAGCTTTCACACTAGCTAAACGTACCGCACTCTGACATCAAACGAACCCGCATATGGACCAAAAGTGCTAGTGTGAAAGCACCCTTAGAGTGGAAATATTTGTATATGTAAATTCTGAATGACTAATAGGAATATCGCTCACTACAATAGTTTGTCCGGCCCAGGCTCTTTTGAGTAAGGAATCATTTTCTGCTGTGGTTCTTGTCGTGTCCACAAATGACCTGCATACAGATTAGTGATTTCCCTGAGCAGAGAGGCTCCCTCAGCTGTTCAGATCAGAATGACTGAGTTAATTCCACCACGCCTGACAGGCACATCGCGCCATTTGTGGTAATGACATCTCTCTGCTCAACTGTCCCACACACACACACTTTCACCTTTGATTTGTGTGTGAGAGCCACACAGTATCAGATTCATCAGGCTCCTTCTCCTCCCATAGCTCTAATTAAATTCCTTGTGCCATTTATCATCGGAGAAAGAGAATATATAAATAAAGGCCTGTTGAATGAATGATAAAACAGGCCGAGGCAGAGTTATGCAAGCTCTGAAACCTTCATGTCCAGTGGGATGGTAAGGAGAGGCACTAAATGAATATGGCATTTAGTCATGACAGGACCACAGGGGAGCAGCACATAGGAAATACACCACAGGGAGTCCAGGTCTGTTCCAAAGTGTAGATGGAAGCGTGCAGAAAAGTTCTTCCTTTGGTGACAAATTTCATTCAAATATTTAGCAACAAGCTTGGCCTGCTTTATCACACTTTGTGTGGCCAGTAGTTAATGGTAAGTCCATTCAATGAATAAAAAAAGTTGGTGACAATTTACACAAATGTACAGTAACGTAACACTTTATTTAGATTTTAAACACTCTATAGCTCTAAGTAACTTTGCAACTACATGTCAAATAGGAGTGATTAGCAAATGACCTCCTTAATATCCAGTGGTGTAAAGTAACAAATTACAAATACTCAAATGACTGTAATTGAGTGGTTTTTCTCAGGAATTGTAATTTACTAAGTAGTTTAAGAAATGTGTACTTTTACTTTCCCTTGAGTACATTTTTAGTGCAGTATCTGTACTTTTACTCCACTTCTTTCCTTTAACCTGCAGTCACTACTTTATTTTTTCTTGTTTATGGGGATTAGAAAAATCAGTCCTGTGATTCCTGTCCAATCAAATCACACATAAAAGTAAAGAGGTAAATCACATCATAACGAGCTATCTCAAGACATGGGCGATTTATAATTGTAGCAAACTTTGGGAGCATTAAAAGTGTCCAAGAAGATGTCCAAAATCTTTACATGCATTGACCCAGAGAGTTTAAATGCATGTCACTAATGAGAAGATGACGAATGTTTACTGTATGATGACCGAAATGGCATTCAACATGATATCAGATTGACATTGTACCCCAACTTCGTGGGGATGTTACATTTTGTTTGGAAATTAAAATCGGGTTGATGTCAAAACTCAATGTCAGGCTGCTGTCAATGCCCAATGTCCAACCTAAAATCAATGCAATATCAACGTCTAATGATGTTACAGCTTGACGTTGTGTGGACGTTACCACTATGACGTCTATCAGACATTGGATTTTAGTTGCCATACCTGATGAATAAATGTCAGTTTCTGACGCCAATGATGCTGGTTTAAGATGTTGGCTTGACATTGGACTTTGGTCACTTTCTAATACAAATCAACCAAATACAACCAAATACAATACAAAAATCAACCAAATATCAACGTCATTTGACGTTGTTATTGGATGTCAAAATAACATTATCCTTATATGCTCTCTAGACATTGAATTTTGGTCACCTGACGTCACAACCTAAATCTAACCTAATATTAATGCTGGGCAATAACTAAATGCACAACAGAATGTTATGTTTACACACATGAACAAATACCATGTAAATGCATCCGCTTCAACAGCATAATACTCACTACTCTTGAGTACTTTTGAAAGGGATACTTTTTACCCATACCTCGAGTAATATTTACAACAGATCCTTTGTAGTACTTTGTACTACTTTGTAATAAATTTTTAGGCAAGTAATGGTACTTTTACTTAAGTATGATTTTTTAGTACTCTTTCCACCACCGTTAATATCTGCTAGCACTTTATTTTGATGGATGTCAACATGCATCCCATAGCCAATGAGTAACTTTTCAACTACATGCTATTATTATACTAATCTTAAACTTAAACTAACAGTCTATCTTAACCTATCCAGTAATCTGCTAAAATGAGAGTTAGCTGGCATGCTGTATGCAAAGATCTAAACAAGTGGAATATCAAAATACAGTGTAACCAAAGGTCCCATTAGTTAACATTGGTTAATGCACTATTTAAAGCCTACTAAAATCAAAATTTATTTTTGTGTTCATATTATTTTAAGGTTAATTAAAAGCTAGTGTGCTTCAAAAACTATGGAAATTCATAAGGTATACATATTTAAAATAAGTAGCTTTTCTCTTCCACCAATATAGATCTGATTATATCCAGCAGCACCACGTTTTTCAATCTGAAAATCATCAGCGTCAATGAAAATTGGGTGTAATATTAGTAAGAATGAAATGATATATATTATATATGTAATGGATGCCAGCTAGCGAAGTGCTATGCAGGTAAACCTCACTCCTCTGACCTCTAAAGGTGCTCTAGCGACAGACGCTAGAGGCCATGGTCTTCAGGCTCCTTGTTGAAGCAACTGACTCCAACACAATTAATCGCCAGTTCGATCCCAGCTCAGACCGGTTGGGTGCAGTAGGACTGGTGGGTTACATGTGGGGGCTTGTCTGGGATGGGAGTGAGGTTTAGAGGGTTGAGTGTAACAGAGGCCAGCTAGAGAAGTGCTACGCAGGTAAACCTCACTCCTCTGACCTCTAAAGGACACTAGAGGCCATGGTGTTTAGCCTCCTTTTTGGAGCAACTGACTCACATACAATTAATCGCCAGTTCCATCCCAGCTCAGACCAGTTGGGTGCAGTAGGAGATGGTGAGATGCATATACTGTATACAAAACAACAACAATAAAAGCTAATTGTCTTCAAGTGGAAACTACCTCAATGCATTGATAAAGCCAATATGTTAGGAACATTAGCTAAAAATAATAGATTTCTTGTCAGTGAAGCCACCCTCAAATGCCAGTTTTACTTCTGTAGAAAATAGGGTTGGGTGATACATTGAAATGAAATCCCAAAAGCAATTGAGCAAATCTACAATTGTCATATCTTGTCGGGGAAGCACAGATCTGTGATCAGTGCAAAATCTTCTCTGAAGGCTAGAGGGCAATGCCAGGAACACTCCAAAAACCCATGAAGAAGAAACTCAGGAAATACTCACAGAGGTTGTTGAATAAACAGAAGATTTAATTGGTTTCATTGACTCAGCATGACTACAAAACAATCTCACAGAATACTTTACTTTAAACACTTGACTGAAGTTATGAAGTGACTTATATGTGATAATTCCAAGTGCATCATTTGCTACAGTACATAGAAACATCATTATCTTGATGTCACTATCAATTATCAAATAAATCGAATTTGATTTTAAACAATATTTTGTGTAACTTAGTGTAACATATCTGTGTAGTAGATGCTGCTTCATTTGAACGCATATGCTGGAGGTTAACATGACCAGGCTTTACTGACAAAATGTGCAAAACAGCCTTTAATTAAGCACCCACCCTCAAACACAACTGCCCATCCTGAATAAAGTGGATGTGCTAGTGTCTAGCAAGCCACTAATTCATTGTCGTTTGCTGTGTGTTTTGTTCCAATATAAACCCATAAAGTGGAAAAGTACAGGTAATTCGTAAGAAGATTCTGGGATAAGAGTTGTGGTAAAATGAGGATCAATATTGACATTTCCAAGACGCTGAGAGTTCACAACAAGCTCGGGCTAGAGAGTGATGCCAATCCTGCATGTATTTTATGAGATGGTGAGCAGCTGTTTGAATGCCTTTATATAATATTATCATATCGATCCAGCTTACTGCAGTGTGAAAAAATTGTCTCATGCCAGCCATACAGTTTTTGCATCCAGTTTAAAATAACAACATTCAGTATACTTTAATGTACTTTTAATCATTTCATACACTTAAAACAGTGCCGTGTTATCACACATAATATTAATATAATGATCAAATCACAATATTTGTAACACTAATTTATTACCTCTTACATGAATTGGGATTTGATGAATTTCTTCAGATTGATTTCCTTTGACTTTCGGCATATTAGAGCTGAATATAAATTATGCACGAAGTTTAATTAATCAACGTACTGTAAAATGTTTGACTGCATTAAGGCAACATTAAATAAAATGTTTCTCTTCAGTTTGACCAAGGTGCAGCATTTTAATGGAAGACAACATTACATTACAAAAATCTTAATTCATTCATTCATTCATTTTCTTTTCGGCTTAGTCCCTTTAATAATCAGGGGTCGCCACAGCAGATAGAAATGCCAACTTATCCAGCATATGTTTTACGTATGTTTTTCCATCACTGGAAAAAATCCATACACTCCCATTCACACACATACACAACGGACAATTTAGCCTACCCAATTCACCAATAGCGCACATGTTGGACCCACGCGAACACAGGGAGAACATGAAACTCCACATAGAAATGCCAACTGACCCAGCCAAGGCTTAAACCAGCGACCTGCTGTGAGGCGACAGCGCTTCCCACTGCGCCACCGCGCCGCCAACATTCTTAATTCATTCATTCATTCTTTTCGGCTTAGTCCCTTTATTAATCCGGGGTCGCCACAGCAGAATGAACCGCCAACTTATCCAGCACGATTTTACGCAGCGGATGCCCTTCCAGCTGCAACCCGTCTCTGGGAAACATCCACACACTCATACACTACAGTCAATTTAGCTTACCCAATTCACCTGTACCACATGTCTTTGGACTGTGGGGGAAACCGGAGGAAACCCACGCGAACGCAGGGAGAACATGCAAACTCCACACATAAACGCCAACTGACCCAGCCGAGGTTTGAACCTGCGACCCACCGACCTTCTTGCTGTGAGGCGACAGCACTACCTACTGCGCCACTGCGTCGCCCAACATTCTTAATGATTAAATATAAAGTTTTATGTTTGTGTATATCCCATCTTATAACATGTCTTACTAGAATTTAATTCTAATTGGTCAATCATGGTAAGGTGTGTAACGGTCCAAGGTTATTTGCTGAAAATAATTGTTTAATAACACAGGCTCATCCAGATACTATGAATGATTTTGTCTTTGCAGTACAGGTCAATTGGTTTAACTAAACATTGTTTGTAGTGTGTGTGAATTGAAGAGTGGTTGGGTGTCACCGGAGGTTCACAAGTTAGGGCTGGATTGAGCCTGGGAGGGCATCTTCTAGTAAAACATATTCCAGAGTAATTGGCGATTCATTCCACTGTGGCAACCAACATAAAGCAGGAACTGAGCCGAAGGAAAGTGAGTGTTTAGCTTTGTGCTAAACTGTAATATGCAGGATAATGTATATCCAACCATAAAATAAAGGTTCTTCTGTCTTATACAACAGCTCTACTTTATGTCGGGCTGCTGATAAGCCTGTCTGGCATTATTACTCAATAACCAGCAGGATGTGCATTATCCCTTACATAACAACATGTTACAAAACCAATATAGTGTAAAATACAGGAATTTTGTTGGTTCTCATGCTACTTGATGCACTGCCTTGGTGAAATTGTATGGAATGTGCTGATACTGTATGACCAAAACTTTACATATTTTAAGAGACTTTTGGCCCTGATGCCCTTAAATAGACAACTACTGTACCATGATTTCACTCTCCTTTCCACTGAACTTCTTTTTTATTGTTTTGAATACATGACCTTCAGTGTCAAATCTTGAAAGTTGTCCCTATAATAAATGAACCTGTAACTGCAAAGTCTAGGAAGAAACTGTAATACAAAATCAAAGCGCTGAGGGTGAAGTATATCATTCGCCATTGACAGCTATTGCTAAATAAAACTTCAATGCAACGGTGTATGTATTTATTCATTTTATTTAGTTATTAAGAACAGTATTTCAGAGTACTTTGTCCTTTAAATTCCGAAATTCAGATTTCACTAAAAAGCTGTTGCTGTACATGAGTTCAGTGCAATATAATATAAAAGGTTAGTGATCAGTGCTTTACATTGTCCTAAGAAATTACATTACATTTACACAGATCTGTAAAAGATGGGAGCTTTAAAGGAAGACTTTCAATTGACATGCAATTCAAAGCCAGTTCAATTCTATAAAGACTCTAAGATTGTCATTCATCTGCTACGATGGCAAGTTATAGTACGTAAAAAGACAAAACTACTGGACCTTGAAAAAAAAGAATAAAGAATAAAATTTCAAAGCAATGAAACCTCTGAAAGGAATTGCACTTAATAGTTTCCATTTTAATTAAACGATCCATCTAATTACTCAAGTTTCCTGCTATTAATGCCAGTACAGTTTAAATGATTTCTTCCTTTATGTTCATGAAAATGCAGTTTGTCCTTGATGCTTGACAGAATGTACAGCATTTTATACATTTGCCATTCTGGAAACAAACCATAAAAAACTATTACTTAAATTTAACAAGTCTTCAAATTACGAACTAAGTATTATAAAGTAAATAGATGAGAAAAATTCCATTAAAAAAAGCATTTGTATTTATTTATTCAGCAACTGTACCCGAGAAATGAGTAAAGGAAACAACAATGTATCCTCAGGAGGCTTGAGTAAACTCTTTAGATTAGTCAGTGGAAAAGTTCTGTTTCCAACAGAGCTGCAGATCTGTGCTACGTCTCTTGAGGACCCAATGGACTCCGAGGAACCACATTTATATTACAGAGTCAACAAACCAGTAAAATGATAACTTTAAACCATCACTGAGAAACCAGTGCTCATATAATATGTACAATTTCCTCACTGTAGCATCAGCAAAATCGGTGTGTAATAAAATAGGCAGTGTTTTTATTTATTTATTTTATTTCGGCTTGCTATTACTGTAAGTTGCTTGTTAGTTTGACTAAGAGTAGTTTGAAAATAATTGCATTGGATTAGTCTTATAGTGTGCCTTTTTTCTCTATTTGTAGATAATAACTGCCACAACCATTTATACCATGCAGAGTGAGTCCCTCAAAGATGTTAAGAAAAACAGACACTTTTCATCCTCTTGAGACAATGCTAATTAACACTTAGCATCCCCTATGGCCTAATAATGGAGCTTGCTGTTTTTGTCCTCGTTGAAACTCAGAGAATTTACCTCCCGGTGAAAGTCTCTAGTTTGAAAAATGTGTCTGAGCTGCTCTACATTCGATTTTTATCCAATTAAAAGGAAGTAGGATGACCTTGTGCACATCTAAAAATTCTGAAACAAGCCTGTTTTTGCTCTTTTCATGTTTAATAGGAATTGTTCCTCAAATAATGAAAATCCTGTCAGTGTTTGCTCATTTTCACAGTATGAAACACTTACAAAGAATTGGGGGCTGCAGCTTTTAAGCTTCAAAAACGATGGAAATCATCATATAAGAGAACAAAATGACTCATGCTTAGGACTGGCAGTAGATTGAGTATGTATCATATATAGATGCATTTTTCTAAACAATAAGGTATGAGGCATTAACAAATACATTTGATAGATTTATTAAAGTGCATTTGAAAAATAGCAGGGTACAGAAAGGGCCTTATCATACACCTGGCACAATAAGGCACAAGACGTGTATGGCACGATTTGTTGCTATTTTCACACCAGTGCAACCCTAATTTTCATGTTTTGGGGCACGCTGTTTAAATAGCAAATCCATTTGCACCACTTTGTGGACTCATAGGTGTGCCAGTCTGAAAAGGAGGTGTGTTAAGGTGCATTGTTGGCACGTTGTTATTTTGAGAAACTGAAATAGACTGTGCCATTGATCAACTAAAAGCTTGGTCTAAAGTCCAGCGCAGAGCGCATTAGTTATGCACATTTGCGGGTCCAAACACTTACACATTGCTTAATACACACAAGATGTACAGCAATACACAAATATCTTTACATTTGAAAAAAATTAAAGGATTAAAATGTTACAAAAATTTTATTTTATACATAATTATAAAAACCACTCCATTCATGCCTTCTTCATCTCGGGGTGGGGTTTCAGTTTATTCATGAAAATTTGCATTAGTATAATATTATTATTAGTAGTAGTATTTATTATATGCATGTTTATATTTGTTTTATTAAATCAAGTTTAGATTTGTCCGCCTGTCGGTTTGGGAGACGTATGCATCACCATATGGGGCACAAGAATAGGATGCATGTTTGGATATAACTCAGCTTTTTGACCACACTTCTTTAATATTGTTAATTTATTCATTTGCTGGAAATTAGAACTGAATTTAGAAATAGTTTCGGAAGAAACTTAACAAACTAAATTAAATATGTAGACTACTGGATGTCTTCAGTGGAGTGAGCTTCCACCATTTCCTTATCCACGAAAGTAAAGGAGTAAAGTAAAGAGTATAAGTAAAGAGAAAGTAAAGAGGCCGAATGGAGGAGGCTCATTCTTTATCCTCACGCTGCAGATGGTCTGTTTAACTGTTTTCTCGCTAGTGAAGCTTTTTTCCACTTAAAAGTCCACCATGTAAATAGCAAATGCGCCATGGCGCGACACAACCGACTCTTAAAAGGAATGGGAGATTAGTCTCTGATTGGTTTAATGCACGATATACTCAAAACACACCCATAACTTGTTAAGAGAATAAGCACACCCTGCTAGATTATGCGCTGGGGCGCAAACCGTATTTTTTCCATCCTTAAAACAGAAGTGCATTCGGACACACCCTTAATGCTTCAGAGCATGCGCTTTAGACTTTGCACCTAGATCGTTTTAATACAGCCCAAAATCAGCTGCTGCAGGGAAAGAGCATAATCTAGTTTGCCAAAATTATATGGTGCAGTATTAATGCCTCTATATTTAAATAACTTGTATGAAGCATGAGATGAATCTTTAAGTGAAGAACATTCTGAGACAAAAAAAAGGAGAGACTAAAATCTGCAGATTTGTGTAGAAAATCTTTTTGATTAGTTTTGTGAAGTGCTTTAATTGAAAAGATCATATTCAAAAGAACGATTAATTCATGAATCAGATATTGCAACTTTCTCTTTTTCACTTTGTTTGGGCATTTCCATCACACAAAGCTATTGTACAGCTTCAAAAGACTTTTGAATACAGCACAAGTCAAAATGGACCTCTTTTATGGTGCTTTTTTGGGAACTAAAAAGCCCCAGTCCTCATTCACTTCCATCATTTTGATTTGTGTCCAGTATATTTTTCAAAAACAAAGCAAGGATGAGCAAACAATGTCAGCGTTTTCATTTTTGGCTGAACTATAGTTTTATATAAGACTCAAAGTAGACAAAAAGTAGTTGTGAATAGTGCTTAAAGAGCAAGCCAATTTTCACTGTAGGAATTCCCTCTTGGAGAAAACTCTTTTCAGATTCATGTACTTTCCAGTGAAGCGAAAAAGTGCTTACAGTGCTTTTTACTCCAAGTCATTCCTCACCCCTCCCTCTGTCCTCCATATCCACTGAGCTAGCTAGAGTTTCTCCACGCTCATTCACATTCTCCGTGCCACTTTCTCTTCAGTCCCTGTCCGTCTTAAGCGTTCACCTTTCCACCTACAGTAATCTTTGTTCCTCCCACTCTCTCTCTCTCTCTCTTTCTATCATTTCATCCCTCTCAGCATTCAAGCTCAGGTGCTTACCTGCTACTTCAAAACTCAAACCGCCTATTTCACACCCTCTCGAAAGAGAAATCCAGGCCGCGATGGTCTCCAGCACACAGTCTTCCCAAATGCGTGAAAAGTGTCAGTTTTCTCTGATCATCTTAGCCCACCCAGACCAAGTGACAGATAAGTGGGCCGCTGACTTGTGGAGAAATGTTGGCAGGGCTGGTGATTATGCAGCAGAAGATCTGCGAGGTCAACCTCAGCCCCCAAAAGCGGACCGCATATGTTTCGCTGGCAGACTTTGGAGGCATGTGCTGCTGCCCTCATTACAGACACCCCGGGGTTACTTTATCGATGGGAACCACAGGGTTTTCCAGCCTTACTGAAAAAGCTAAATAGGTTATGGCTCCAGGCTGCAAGCAAAGCCACGAACTCGATCTAAACATTCCATGCCGCTTTCTGCTTCTTCATCTTTCAGATAGCTAAAGATCACCCTGCAGTGTTCACACACACAAACTGTATTGTACCTCTGTGCCGTGCTGTTAATATCACAACTTCCCTGCAGCCACGTATAAATGAGTTGACACATTTGCCCTGGCATCACAACATGATGCATTCTGACAGACTAATGTCGGCTACGTTTGGTTTTTGTGCACATAAAGTGCTGTATTTACACAAAGTGCATTACTGAAAATTATTAGACTTCCAATTGCAAGGAATTGCTATGACACCAGTATTATTAGAGCTATTTTGTTTAAAATAGAGATCATGGTTCTGGATACACAGCTCCTCTTCTTTCATACTCTACTCCAAATATTTATGTATAAAAAAAAACTTATATGAAGAAGCATTTTCTAGGCAAATAGTTTCAGAAATATTCAATCAAATTTAAGTGAGCTTTTCCACAAATCAAGAAAAATATTCTGCCAATGGGGTAAGTAAAATAGTTTTCCTCATTGCAGATTATTTTGCTTGTTTTAAGTAAAAACTTACTTAATTCTGACTTATTAGTTCTGAAAATAAAACTATATATTTTTTAGGGATGTCCCGATCAGGTTTTTTTGCCCTCAAGTCCGAGTCATTTGATTTTGAGTATCTACCGATACCAAAACCCAATCTGATACATCTATATTACATTTAAAAAACTTCAAATCAAGGTTCTATGTGGTCCATAAGAATAAGAAATCCAGGGTTCTCCATAAAGGCGAATTGCAGGTCACTCATTGCGATCATTTGTGCTACAGTATCTTGGCTGTGATGTCCTGTGCCTTCGTGTTGTCACGGGGCATTTTTTCCTTCTCTACAAACTCTCCTGCAGCGTAAGCTGACTTGTCTTTGGTTGGGTTGCCTGGGTAAACTTACTGTATTGTGTCGGGTGTTTGTTTTTGACGTGCCTCATCAGGTTTGTTGTGTTTAATGTAGCCTTTTCCTTTCCACCTCTTGCAATCCCAAGTTTACATATCTCACAATTTGCTATGGCAATGTTGTCGTCATTAAGTTTATAATACCTCCAGATTGCAGACATACTCACGCTTTCCGCTTCAAGCTGCTTCCGTGTTCTACTTTGCCAGCATTTAACAAATAGCATCTCTGCAACAAAGTGATGTCATGCCGCACGCATTGCTGTTTCTGTGTGAAGTCAAGAAAGAGGTCTAACTCTGTGACACCGCATAACTGTAGATGTGTTTAAATAATCCTGATCGGGAGGTAACATCCGGTTCCAATCGAGTCTGAAACTGCGTGATCGGGCCCGATTTCCAATCACGTGATCGGATCCGGACATCCCTATTATTTTTAATGCTTCTTGATATACATTTTTAACATTTTGACTAGAAAAGCATTTTTGCAGGGTAAACAAAACAGCATCTGATCTATTTGAATAGATTTAATTATATTTCACTTTATTCTCAACTGGTTTGAATGAAAATCAGTTGCCTACTTCTGGTGAAACAATGTAATTAATCTGAATTTAAAGCATAAAGATACTTTCAAAATGTGATGCTACTGTAAGCATTAGTGTTATATTCAAACTATCAACTTTTATTATACAGAACATCTATATATGGAATATTATATTCTGCTTGGTCAACTGTGACACTCCAAAATGTTATTCCTAAAAGAGAATAACATAATATACCACTCATCTGCAAATCACGTGTCAAGATACGATAATCTCTTTACATCTATGATCATGTGATGTCTTGTATTAAAGGGAAGTGAAGCAGTCAGTCAAGTTTACATTATTTTGTAAATTGGTTTCCACTTTGAAAATATATTAAACAAACTTGATTAATGTAACCATTTTGAAGAAAACAGCATGTTTTACTACAGCTTTTAGGGCAAGGGTGACGCCATCTTGGAATGACGCTATGTCTGACGTCCTTGAATTGGTTCTGTTGCCTCAGCTGAACAGATACAGTAGAAATAAAGGACTGAACATGGACAACCTAATTTAACCCAATGCATGAAGTTGTGGACGTGCATCACAGAACTGGTGCAAATACAAGCATGAGACGTGTGTCTAATATATACAAAAATATTTTTCTATTTTCCTTTTTTTAATACCTTTCGTGTGATGCACTTTGGTCCACTCTCTCACACTACTCTGAACATTCAGACTATTGCAACAATTAAAGCACATGACTTCATGCTTTACTAAGTCATGTCTTTGTGGATTATTCATTCATTCATTTTCTTTTCGGCTTAGTCCCTTTATTAATCTGGGGTCGCCACAGCGGAATGAACCGCCAACTTATCCAGCATAAGTTTTACGCAGCGGATGCCCTTCCAGCTGCAACCCATCACTGGAAAACATCCATACACACCCATCCACACACATACACTACGGACAATTTAGCCTACCCAGTTCACATATACCACACGTTTTTGGACTTGTGGGGGAAACCGGAGCACTTGGAGGAAACCCATGCGAACACGGGGAGAACATGCAAACTCCACACGGAAATGCCAACTGACCCAGCCGGGTCTTAAACCAGCGACCTTCTTGCTGTGAGGCGATTGTGCTACCCACTGTGCACCGTGTTGCCCCTTTGTGAAATATGTCAAAACATTCTCTTTTCAAGTCGATTAACTTGCTCTCTCAATGCGTATGAAGGACGTAAAAACCTGCCATGTGAAAAACCGTGCCGATCTTAATTTGACTTAAACACAAAAAGAGAAGAGGGGGTGTAGTAGTAAAAAAGTGGAAGTAACTGCCCCTATTATGTCGACACCGAACCTTGTTAAAACCATAGTTGAGACTCAGAAGGGCAGTCAGGCAGCGTAATACAGAGAATGGACCAAACACATCAAACAATAGGTAATTTAAAGGGATTAAAAAGAAAAATAGAATAACTATATGTTAATATATTAGACCCACATCTGATGCTTGTATTTGCATCAGATCTAAACCCACAACTTCACACATTGGGGTAAATTAGGCTTTGCAGTCTCCGTGTTCAGTCTATTACTTCCACTGTATATGGTCATGCTAATAGAACGGAACCAACCCCGAGACCCCAGATACAGCGATATTCCAAGATGGCGGCACCCTAGCTCTAAAAACTATAGTAAAAGATGCTGTTTTCTTCTAAATAGTTACATTAATGGAGTTTGTTTAAAATATTAAAGTGGAAACCAATGTACAAAATAATGTAAACTTGACTGACTGCTTCACTTCCCCCTTAAAGGAGTAAAATGTGGTTGCAAAAAAAATGAAGGCTGAAGCTGTTTCATAACTGTACTCATCAACTGCTCGTTCTGTGTCAGCAGGAGCACAAATTCAGATTTAAATGTTTGGCTTTGATTGCTCTTGTTAAAGGTTTAATAAACATTTACAGACAGTCAAATCATTGCAACTTCTGAATAGGACTGTCTGTTTGAATTGAGATGCAAATGCAAACACAGTTCCACTGGCGGTAATAGCAATGCCAAGGTCACTAGTTCAACACATGCATCTAGTCTATGTAAAGCCTTTCTAAGCATTCTATTCGTCTATGCATTAAAGCAAGAGGTGTCACCATAAAAATGTTAGACAAGCCAAAAGGTCACCACTTGCCTTAAGTGAGAGAGATACACTTTAATTAAAAAGATCATATCACGAATGACATCCAAATGCCACTTTAAGAGGACATACTCTGGAGGTGGTTTATCATTAACAGACTATTAAATCATCAGTTAGTGGTCAAAAATACCAAGAATCTTAATATATTAAGCTGTCATTATAATTCATGATGCAACCTAAACCATGTAATTTCTGTATGTCAGAGGAAAATACTTAGAAAATATAAGATACTCTGTTTATTGCTGTAAAAAGACAGTGAGGACACAAATACACATTGAAACTGTGCCACAAGTTGCTAAGATTTTGTATTTCATTCTTTAAGAGGATAAATATTACATATATACTTTGCAACTTTATAACTGAGTCAGTGGAACTAAAATGAATAGATCTTAAATGAAAAAACTCAACAACTTAACAGAACACCCCACGTTTTTTGGAAATAGGCCCAATTTAGAACTCCTCTGGACCATTTTTAAATCCATTCAGCTGATCTCTGGGTCTGGCCAATAGTATCTGCATATGACTTGCATGACATGTAATCTTAGACACAATGCACTCAATGGAGCTAGTGACGCTAGTGATAGACCCTTCTCGGTCTGGTGGAGGCACCTTTAGCTTAGCACAAATAATTGAATGGAATTAGACCACTAGCATCTTGCATATCTGGCTAGAAAATAGCAATTTTAGTGTCAAATAGTGTCAAGCTTTAAACAGGAAAAATTAATAAAACTTTTTTGGGATTTTTTTAGCGAGATGCTAATGATCTAATCCAATTGTTTCCGATTGATGAAATCAACAGGGGTGTGTCTGACTATTGAGTCTAAAGGCTGATTTAAGGCTGATTTAAGTCGTGACCTAAAAAAAAAAAAAAGCAACAGCATGTGATAGAAGAAATAATTTCCATATTAAAGGGAGTTTTTGCTCTAATCAACACCTGAAATTTATATTTTAGAAATGTCTTTTATTTCTTGCAGCTGAACAATAAGATAAACTGACAATGATCATCTCAGGTACACCTTATGTGCTTTATTCAGTGTTAAATGCTAACAATGTGAGTTTGAATGTCATTTTACATGACATTTATTGCCATACTACTGAAAGCAGCAGCAGATAGTTCACCTCAGATCCTAAAAATAAAATAAAACTGAAATTGAACTTTAAAAATGTGACTCAGTACAAACCAACACATATCAGTGACTCAGCACATTTAATAATGTTAAAGTTTAAAGTTTAATATGCATTAATTATGTTATAAACCTTACCATTTTATTTTAGTGCAGTAAGTGGACTATTCGCTTCTGAATGGCTGTATTTAAATTTCTGTTGTGTTGTGTCTGGTGCAAACAGCTAAACTGCTTATCACTGCAAATCTCTTCATGTAGAATGTTGTAAGAACATGAGGTTGCATTTTTATGCTTTAAAAGAGTTAAAAACGTACATACAGCACCTTTAAAAATTTTTAAAACCTAACTGTTTAACTCAAGGTGACTTGTAAAATGATCTAAAAAAAAGTAGAGTGCTCCTTTAAGGTGAACTGCATTACATGTTAAAGCATGTAATAAATGTACACAGAATTTAGAAGTATACAAAAATACTGTACATACATTTGCTGTTTCCCAAATCCATCGCTCCAACGAACATTCGCAAACTGCGTCGCAAACTTGAGCATTTGAAACGACACCTTTGGAGCTGTAGTTAAAAGCATAGTTCCTGGCTGTGTTCTATTCCCACTTAACCCCCCTATGCCCTATCCGCTTAGAACATTCTAACATTCAAAGTTGGAATTATTAAAAACAAAAAAGCATTAAGTTAATCTCTCTTAGGTGTAATTTGCTTTCAAAGTATTTTTACAGTTCAGTTTTAGCGATCTTCATGCCTACAATTGTGCTCCCTTTACAGTGCACTTTGAAAACATTAATATCATTTTGAACACAGCCACATGGCGAAAGCTATAGGTATATTTAAAAACAAAAATTATGTTACGTCTCCAAAGCTTGTGAAAATAAAAAAACATAGCATACGTTAATTCTTTTATTTTATAGTGGGTTATTTATTAACTTTCTCTGCTGTATATGACATGGGTCTGTTGGTTAGAACTTAGAACTTTCTGCTGTGGTTTGCAAAATGTAATTTTTTTTAAATAAATAAACAATATCCTAAATAATAATAATAATAATAATCATTATTAATATTATTATTAAAGTTAATATATTTATAATAAATCGCCTTGTTATTTATTTATTTATTTATATATGATATTAGAATAGTGTTAGCTTATGTAAGTGATTTTATGTTTTAGAATAGAATATGTAATGTTCAACTTCATTCATTCATTCATTCATTCATTTTCTGCCGCTTTTCAGGGGCCGGGTCGCGGGGGTAGCAGTCTTAGGAGAGAACCCCAGACTTCCCTCTCCCCAGACACTTCCTCCAGCTCCTCCGGGGGGATCCCGAGGCGTTCCCAGGCCAGCCGAGAGACATAGTCCCTCCAGCGTGTCCTGGGTCTTCCCCGAGGCCGCCTCCCGGTGGGACATGCCTGGAACACCTCCCTAGGAAGGCATCCAGGAGGCATCCGAAAAAGATGCCCAAGCCACCTCAACTGACTTCTCTCGATGTGGAGGAGCAGCGGCTCTACTCCGAGCTCCTCTCGAGTGACAGAGCTCCTCACCCTATCTATAAGAGTGCGCCCTGCCACCCTTCGAAGAAAACTCATTTCAGCCGCTTGTATCCGAGATCTTGTCCTTTCGGTCATGACCCAAAGCTCATGACCATAGGTGAGAGTAGGAACGTAGATTGACCGGTAAATCGAAAGCTTTGCCTTTCTGCTTAGCTCCTTCACCACGACGGACCGGTACATCGACCGCATTACTGCTGCCGCTGGTCCAATCCGCCTGTCAATTTCACGTTCCATCCTTCCCTCACTCGTGAACAAAACCCCGAGATACTTGAACTCCTCCACCTCTCCTCCAACCTGAAGATGGCAAACCACCTTTTTCCGGTGGAGCACCATGGCCTCGGACTTGGAGGTGCTGATTCTCATCCCAGCCGCGTCACACTCGGCAGCAAACCGCCCTAGTGCATGCTGAAGGTCCATGTTCGATGAAGCCAACAGAACAACATCATCTGCGAATAAACAGAGATGAGATTCTGTGGTCCCCCAACCGGACCCCCTCCAGCCCCAGGCTGCGCCTTGAAATTCTATCCATAAAAATTATGAACAGAATTGGAGACAAGGGGCAGCCCTGCCGGAGTCCAACATGCACTGGAAACAAGTCTGACTTATTGCCGGCAATGCGAACCAGACTCCTACTCTGTTCATACAGGGATGAGACGGCCCTTAACAGAGCGCCTCTGACCCCATACTCCCCGAGCACCCTCCACAGAATGCCACGAGGGACACGGTTGAACGCCTTCTCCAAGTCCACAAAACACATGTGGACTGGTTGGGCATACTCCCATGAACCCTCGAGCCCCCTGGTGAGGGTATAGAGTTGGTCCAGTGTACCACGGCCCGGACGAAAGCCGCATTGTTCCTCCTGGATCCTAGGTTCAACCATTGGCCGGATCCTCCTCTCCAGTACTCTGGCATAGACTTTCCCCGGGAGGCTGAGGAGTGTGATCCCCCTATAGTTGGAGCACAACCTCCGGTCCCCCTTCTTAAAAATGGGAACCACCACCCCAGTTGCCCAGTCCAGAGGTACTGTCCCCGACCTCCATGCGATGTTGTAGAGACGTGTCAGCCAAGACAGCCCCACAACATCCAGAGACCTAAGATACACAGGGTGAATCTCATCCACCCCTGCTGCTTTGCCACTGCGGAGCTTGCAAACTACTTCAGTGACTTCAGCTTGGGTGATGGGTGAGTCCACCCCTGCATCCCCAGTCTCTGCTTCCTCGATGAAAGACATGTCGGTCAGGTTAAGGAGATCCTCAAAGTATTCCTTCCACCGTCCGACCACATCCCCAACCCAGTCGAGGTCAACAGCTCCCCACTTACGCTGTAAACAGTTTCGATGTGGAGCTGTTTTCCCCTCCTGAGGCGCCGGACAGTTTGCCAGAATCTCTTTGGGGCCGACCGATAGTCTTCCTCCATGGCCCTCCCGAACTCTTCCCAGGCCCGAGTTTTTGCTTCCGCAACCGCCCGCGCTGCAGCACGCTTGGCCTGCCGATACCCATCATCTGCCTCGGGAGTCCTGCAAGCCAACCAAGACCTGTAGGACTCCTTCTTCAGGTTGACAGCATCCCTTACTTCCGGTGTCCACCACCGGGTTCGTGGATTGCCGCCCCGACAGGCACCACAGACCTTAAGGCCACAGCTCCTCACGGCCGCGTTAACAATGGAGTCGGAGAACATGGACCACTCAGTCTCCATGTCTCCAGCCTCCCTCGGGATCTGGTCAAAGCTCTTCCGGAGGTGAGAGTTGAAAATCTCCCTGACTTGGGGTTCAGCCAGACGTTCCCAGAGGACCCTCACAATACGCTTAGGTCTGCCAGGTCTGTCCAGCTTACCCCCTTGCCAGCGGATCCAACTCACCACCAGGTGGTGATCAGTTGACAGCTCTGCCCCTCTCTTTACCCGAGTGTCCAAGACATACGGTCGGAGATCAGATGATACAACAACAAAGTCGATCATTGACCTCCGCCCTAGGATGTTCTGGTGCCATGTGCACTGATGAACACCCTTATGCTTGAACATGGTGTTCGTTATGGACAAACTGTGATTAGCACAGAAGTCCAATAACAAAACACCACTCGGGTTCAGATCAGGGAGGCCGTTCCTCCCAATCACGCCTCTCCAGGTATCACTGTCTTTACCCACGTGGGCATTGAAGTCCCCCAGTAGAACAATGGAGTCCTCGGTCTGAGCCCCTTCCAGCACCCCTCCCAAGGACTCCAAGAAGGCCGGGTACTCTGCACTGGTGTTCGGCCCGTAGGCACAAACCACAGCGAGAGACCTATCCCTGACCCGAAGGCGCAGGAAGGCGACCCTCTCGTTCACCGGGGAAAACTCCAACACATGGCGGCTAAGTTGGGGAGCTATAAGGAAGCCCACACCAGCCCGCCGCCTCTCACTGTGAGCAACTCCAGAGTAGAAGAAAATCCAGCCCTTCTCAAGAAGTTGAGTTCCAGAGCCCCAGCTGTGCGTGGAGGTGACCCCAACTATCTCTAGCTGATATCGTTCCACCTCCCGCACAAGCTCGGGCTCCTTTCCTCCCAGTGAGGTGACATTCCATGTCCCAAGAGCCAGTTTCTGTGTCTGACGATCGGGTTGTCGTGGTCCTAACCTTCGACCACCACCCGTTCCACAATGCACCGGCCCCTTACGGCTCCCCCTGTAGGTGGTGGGCCTGCGGGAGGATGGTCCCACGTCGCTCTTTTGGGCTAAGCCCGGCCGGGTTCCGTGGGAAAATACCCGGCCACCAGGCGCTCGCTTACGAGCCCCAACCCCAGGCCTGGCTCCAGGGTGGGGCCCCGGCTGCGCCATACCGGGCGACGTCACGATCTTTGACAGTCTTTTACTCATAAGGGGTTTTTGAACTGCACTTAGTCTGACCTGTCACCTAAGACCTTTTTGCCTTGGGAGACCCTACCAGGGGCATTAGTCCCCGACAACATAGCTCTTAGGATCACTCAGGCACACAAACCCCTCCACCACGATAAGGTGGCGGTTCATGGAGGAGCAATGTTCAACTTCTCAATAATAATATTAGTTCAACTTCAACTTCTTCAATTGTTCAACTTCTCAATAATATTAGTAAAGCAAACACAGGCCCTATATGTGCCATTTACTTATATTTTAAATAATATGGAAAACGAGTGCATGTTTTTACCAAAACTAATATTGGATTTTATTTTAAATGAGTGTTTGTGTAAAACAATATAATTTGCTCAAAGAAATGATGGGGTTGTTCTCTAAAGAAGTTACTCCACCCCGTTTAGAGCATCATTATGGGCGTTTTACGTTATAACTAACGTGGTTCAAGCGATGGATCTGCGACAGAGAAACTACGGGTTTTGGGAAACACTCGTCACTACATCGTTTTTTTGCCAAACGATGCATCGCACTATGATAGTTCAGCCGCGAGTTACGTCGTTGTTTGGGAAACGCACCCCTGATCAGAAACACACTGGAGCTGCCTCAATATGCTAAACTAAAACAAATTTGATATTGATATAATGATTATCAAGATTATGTGAGTACTTTCAAAATTGCCAGTTTACTACTACTCAACAAGCTGATGCTGGTCCATTAGACTGCAAGATTCAAGAAACTGCATGTGGTAGTCTTGAAAAATGAACTGTATATCAATACCAACACAGTAAAACTTTGTGGGAGAAAATCCTCAGTTTTGAACAATGCAGAAAGCTGCTAGCATGCTAGCTAACCCAAGTATTCATAACCCTTTTGTAGCAAGAAGATTCAGAATAAATAAAAAAATGATATTAAACAATTTACTTGTTTGAATAATGGCGACACGTTTATTTTAACATTTGCTTATTGCCTTTATTTATACTTTAAACAGCCTTTAGTTGAAGTGTCAAGTGGCTTACAAAAGGAGCTTATTTTGAACGATACTGTTGAGCAACTGTCAGTATCCAAACTACTTCACGATTAAACCACTAATTTGATAAATTGACAATGCCAAAGTGAATGTTTGTAACACAAAAATAAATGTGGCCAAAAAAACTACAGACTAAGTTATTTCAAAGGTAAAGATGACATGTCAACTACTTATACATAATCCAAACAGAATGCAATCTGCAGTTCTGTAAGAACGGAATGCAATTCTGCTGAATGCAGAATGTAATAACTAAAACTGAAATAAAATTGATTGAAAATATATAGACAATTATTTATTAAAAACTACAAATCTTATTTATATTTATTTAAAACTTAAAACTGCAAAAACTAAAATACTAAAGGAAAAAAAAAAGAAATTTCAACCATAGAGGAATGCTGTGCTCATGCATTTCACTTCTCCCTCATCATGTCCTGTGCTTTTTTGATAGTTTCCTGTAATAAACTGATTTACTGCAGCAGCAGATTACATACGAAAGGCCCTCATCCCCCTCCTCATTACATTGTTCAGGAGGAAATTAAAAAGGAGAAAGGCAGTGACCACAAAAATTGAGTGTGTTTAATCTGAAATGAAATTGGGGGCACAGCAGGTTAACCAGACAACAGCACGTGCACAAACAGATTTGCTGCTGTAAAAAAATCATAGAGCAAAGACTAGAAGGCCACACACCACCTTCAAAACACTCCAGCAACTTCCTTTATACCCACAACATTTTATATGATACTTGCTTTATGTCGTGTCAGCATCTAAAGATAAATTTCTAGGCAAGAACTGGGTAAAATCAGCTTAAAGAGTTAAATAAATGTATAAAACAGGCAAACTGGATAAACAATTTACATACAGAAAGATAAAATGCATGATATTTTTGTAATGCAAAAATGAAATTAAATTCTTAGATAAAAAAAATCCTCTTTTTACTCAACTGCTATGTAACAACATTAAATTTACAAATAAGTTCCATATTTATAGTCTTATGCAAAAGTTTGGGCACCCCTGATCATTTTCATAATTGCAAGCCATAGCCTGCTGGCCTTTGAAATCAGCAATTTTATTTGGATATATTTTATACCCTAGGGGAAAAGCAACATTTCAGTTCTAACATGACATTTATTTAATCAACAGATGCAATGCAATTTAAGTCTTAAAAAAAACAGACAGGTGCAAAAATGTGGGCACCCCAACAGAATTACGACATCAATCAGCTGAAATAACAGCCTGCACTGTAAAATAACAGCCATTAAATTACAGACATTTACTTAAATTTGAATTTCTGGTAAATTTCTATAAGTTACGTCTGTTATTTTATGGTAAATCTCTGTAATTTAACAGCTGTTATTTTACTTTTTTTAACGGATAACAGATTTTTTTTACGGTGTGTAGATGCTTCCTATAGCCAAGGATAAATGCATGAATTCTTGCTGAAGGCATTTTGGGCCATTCTTCCTTGCACAATTTCTCCAGTTCAGTCAGGTTTGATGGGTCCAAGTATAAACAGCCCTTTTCAAATCAATCCACAGATTTTCGATGATGTTCAAGTCTGGGGACTGGGATGGCCATTCTAGACCATTGTATCATGTCTGAGCATGAATTTCTTGGTAGGTCTGGAACTGTGCTTTTGGGTCATTGTCCTGCTGAAACATCCAACCCTGTCATAACTTCAGCCTTTTGACTGATTCCTGAACATTGTTCTTCAGAATCTGCTTATACTGGGTGGAATCCATGCGACCTTTAACTCTGACAAATTTTCCAGTACCTGTGCTTGCCACTCATCCCCACAGCATGACGGACCCTCCACCATATTTTACAGTAGGGAGCATGTTCTTCTCCTGGAATGCTGTGTTCTTTTTCCGCCATGCAAAGTGCCTATGGTTGTGGCATCTGTCTATAGTATATTTTCCAAAATGATTCAGGCTTGTCCAGATGAGCCTTTGATTACCTCAAAAGATTCTTCTCGTTGACAGAATGCAGAAAAGGCTTCTTCTACATCACGTTCCATTGAGCTGTTCTTTGTAAAGAGAGTGGGCTAGATTGTGGAGCAATGTACAATGACATTATTAGCAGCAAGATGTTCCTGGAGCTCTTTGGAGGTGGTCTGTCGTTTGTGTAACCATTATTCACCTTTGCCTTTCAGATATTTTTCTTGGTCTAGCACATCTTTCCTTTACATGAACTGTTCCTGTGGCCTTCCATTTTCTTACTATATTTCTGACTGTGGAGATAGAGACTTTAAACCTTTGTGATAGCTTTTTGCATCCTTCTCCTAATTCACGTTGGTGAATTATCCTAGATTTAGGCCATTAGGAAGTTCTTTAGAAGGTCTCATGTTGCTACTTGTAGGTTCACAATAAGGAAAAGCACAACTAGCAATCAGCTATCTTAAATATCCTTTTTCATGATTGTTTTCACCTGTGTTAGAACTGTTAAGGTTTACTGAGTCACTTAAATCAATTTTGTGTTGTATTCAATCAGCATTAAGTGACTACAGGTTTTAAAATCCACACAAAAGAGAGGGTGCCCAAACTTTTGCACAGTCTATTTTTCACTTTCAGTTTAATTTCACACATCTCAATACTGCTAAACTACGGATTTCTGTCTGAAAAACATGACTTTATCTAGCTTTCTCTAGAAACCGAATGGCATTTCACTGTGATGTCTTTTATAAAAAATAAAGAGCACATTATTATGCAGCCACAGAGGGGTGCCCAAATTTTTGCATAAGACTGTAAGCATGCATGTTATTAAATTTTAGTTCATGTCTACATTATTTCACATATGAAAGGGGTGTCAAAATATCATAAATCAAATCAGTGATTCAAAACGAGACTTGATTGATACTGTATAACAGGAAACATTTGATGGATGACTGTAAGTGCCGCATGAATTGGAGTGGGAAATGAACTAAAGTGGGAAGGTCAATCAATTCTCTAAGGGTCACCAATTTGCAACTCATTTAGACCTGAATGGCTCACATCTACAGCTGAGCGCATTTACCAAAAAATGAATATCCAGTTCAGCTTCAAGCTATACCTCATTATGTCAAACAAAGGAGCAGGTCTGAGTGCTCAGTGACATCACTGCTTACATGGTTGTTCAGCTACTTCATCACAATTTGCATCTCCGTGTCAAATGCAGGTGCACAATCGCAGCTTTGATTTAGAAGCTGCTTTGATCTTCTGCCACGTTCTACGTCATTCGTCTCTCCTACTGTAAGTGAGCCTGTTCTCCAACAGCAAAACTGTGTCTTGATTGCATTGTCTGTACAACAGCGATGTTGGGGGTTTGAACAGATCCCGTTTAAGGCGAGATCAAAGGGAATACTGCCTCTGTTTGTAAAGATGCTGAGATTTGGGACTTACCAACAGCTCTGGGATGTTTTCTTTTTTGGTATTTGATCAGGCTCGCTACACTTATGCTGCTGTTTGAGCACTTATGGTGCTTTCGCTAAATGCTTCCCTTTCTTTTATCACATTGTTATTTCTGTGTCACACTGCAGGCTAACTTTCAGTGGGATTATATTTGTGCCAATAAAAAGTAACATAACTTAAAGGGATAGTTCACAACAAAATTTAAATGTATTTGTTATTCACTCTGCCTCGAGTTGTTCCAAACTTGTGCGAGTTCCTTTTTTCTCTTGAACACAAATGAAGATGCTTTGAAGAAAGCTGAAAACCTGTAACCATTGATTTCCAAACAAATACTATGGAAGTCAATGGTTACCAGTAGTGGAAAGATTACTGAAAAATCATACTCAAGTAAAAGTACCATTACTTATCCAAAAATGTAGTACAAGTAGAGTAAAAGTATCTGTTGTAAATTTGACCCAAAGTATGGGTAAAAAGTAGCCTTTTTAAAAGTACTCAAGAGTAGTGAGTATTACTCTGTGAACGGCTGATGCGTTTACATCTAATTTGTGCGTGTGAGTGAAAACGTAATGTTCTGTAGTCATGTTACGGCCCTAGTGCTTGTGTAATATACTGTAATCAAGTATCCACTAGATCAGGCACGTGCAGAGGTGGGGGCTTTGGGTGCTTGAGCCCCTGCCCTTTTTTCTCCTGGAGAGAAAGTGCCCTTTTTTCATGGGGATAATATTTATTTTTTAAATGCTGCTAATATTATAATATATGTATGTTAATGCGTGTTCTATTTAAGGACCGCTTTCAAACAATAAAAAAAAAATGAAATTTTAAAGTATATCTTGGTTTTAGTCTAGCCGCTCCAAGCGAGCCTAGAACCGGCGATTTGGAAAGAAAAGCCACATGCAAGGCGACTGCTCTAACGAAAACTCTATTTACATTGTTACTCTCGCCTCAAAAGTAAGGTGTCAACAGTGGAGTAACGTCTATTAGCGCTTATGCCAACTCCTGCATCCGCATTACACACGGACTGCATCTGGGCCATAGCTTTACAGTCTTTACGGAGTGTGTGTAAAACATATATTACTAGCTGACCTCTGTTACGGCAGCGCAATATGATCGATAGAACCGCTGATGTAAATTCATCCGTCATTCATCTTCATTGTGTGGAGGTGAGTAACGGTTAACAAAAGACTACCTGAGGCTCAAATTTAACTATTCATGCAAAAGTTCAAAAGCAAATAGGCTATTTTGTCTTGCTAACATCCTCCTGAACCATGTAATACGTTAGCTAAAGTTTAGCCAGGTCAATTTACTCATCCTCAAGTGGTTCCATTTCTTTGTTTCTTTATTTTGTTGAACACTAACGAATAAAAGATTAAAAATATATATTTTAAAGAAAGCTATAAACTTGAAATCATTGACTTCCAGAGTAGGAAAAACACATACCATGAAAGTCAATGGTTACAGGTTTCCTGCATTCTTCAAAATATTATTTTGTGTGTTCAACAGAAGAAAAAAAAAAGTCAAATGGGTTTGGAACAAGTAAACGGTGAGTAAAGGGTGACAGAATTTTCAGTTTTGAATTAACTATCCTTTTAAGGGTGAGTATATGGTGAATTTAGTTTGAAATCTCCTTAATAATCTCCTTATAATATATTTTATTTATTAAAGTACAATTATTACTATTATTTAATAAAAGTGCCCTTTTTTCCATTTGAGCCCCTGCCCCTTAAAAGGTCTCTGCACGTCCCTGCACTAGATGGAGGTGTTCTGTGATCTGGTGTTCATCTGAAGTGTTTTGATCATGTGCAGTGTTTTGCGGTGCGGAGTGTTGCATATAATGTGCGTTTGGATAAAAATCAAGAGAACAGGACTGCGGGCGTTCATCTTTCCTGTTCAGCTTTGGAGTTTTTTTTCTTTTTTTTCTTTATATTTATGTATCATTTCATTTGGGCTGCACGGTGGCGCAGTTGGTGGCACGTTCGCCTCACAGCAAGAAGGTTGCTGGTTCGAGCCTCGGCTGGGTCAGTTGGCATTTCCGTTTGCATGTTCTCCCAGTGTTCGTGTGGGTTTCCTCCGGGTGCTCCAGTTTCCCCCACAAGTCCTAAGACATGTGCTATAGGTGAATTGGGTGGGCTAAATTGTCCGTAGTGTATGTGTGTGAATGAGTGTGTATTGATGTTTGCCAGTGATGGGTTGCAGCTGGAAGGGCATCCGCTGCGTAAAACATATGCTGGATAAGTTGTCGGTTCATTCCGCAGTGGCGAACCCAGATTAATAAAGGGACTAAGCCAAAAAGAAAATGAATAAATGAATGAATGAATGAATGAATCATTTCATTTCATTTTTGATTAGATATATATTGAAGTTGATTTGATTTTCTGGTTTGGATCTTTATTTGGTTTTGTTACTTCATTCTTGAGCCAGGAGGTTATAACAATTGCATTTAGTTATTGTTTAAGGTAATTTTTCAATTTCAGTCATCATACAGTAAACATCCTTCATCTTCTTATCACATGCAGTCTAAACAGTCTATGGGTCATTACATGTAAAGATTTTGGACATCATCTTGGACACTTTTACTGCTTCCAAGAGGTTTGCTGCATTTATAAAGCCTCAGTGTCTTGAGGTAGTTCTGATGCGGTTTACTTTCTATGTGCCATTTGATTGGATAGATATCGCAGGACTGATTTTTCTACTCAGCCAACCCACATAGACAAGAAAAAATAAATTAGTGACTTCAGTTTGAAGGAAAATATTGGAGTAAAAGTACCAATACATCACTAAAAATATACTCAAGGGAAAGTAAAAGTACACATGTTTAATGCTACTTAATAAATTACTATTCCCAAGAAAAAAACTACTCAATTACAGTAATTTGAGTATTTGTTCTTGTTTCTTTACACCACTGATGCTTACAGGTTTTCAACTTTCTTCAAAATATCTTCTTTGGTGTTCAACAAAAAAAAAGAAAGTCCAAGAGATTTGGAACATGTAAAGGGAGAGTAAATGATGAAAAAATTGAATTTCAGTTTGGTGAAATGTCCACGCAATAAAAGATAATAATAATTCCTTACATTTGTATATCGCTTTTCTGAACACTCAAATCGCTTTACACATTTTTGGAGGGGAATCTCGTCATCCACCACCAGTGTGCAGCCTCCACCTGGATGACACGACGGCAGCCATATTGCGCCAGACCGCACACCACACACCAGTGTATTGGTGGAAAGGAGACAGAACGATGAACCAATTATGATAAGGGGATGGTTAGGAGCCCATGATGGACAGAGGCCAGTGCGGGCAAATTTGGCCAGGATGCCGGGGTTAAACCCCTATTTTTTTTTTAAAGGACATCCTGGGCTTTTAATGACCACAGAGGGTCAGGACTTTGGTTTAATGTCTTATCCGAAAAACGGTGCTCACTGAGCAGTATAAAGTCCCCTTCACAATACTGAGGCATTAGGACCCACACAGACCGCAGGTTGAGTGCCCCCTCCTGGTCTCAGTAACACCACTTCCAGCAGCAACCTAGCTTTTCCATGTGTTTTCCCATCCAGGTGCTGACCAGGTGCAGCCCTGCTTAGCTTTAGTGAGATGTGAGAGTTGCAGAGAGTCTGATATCCCTCAACATTTTCAAAAAATAGCAATAAATACAGCATTATGATCACAAAATCAAATTACGAATCAAAAATGTAAAATAAAAAGAAAATGATTATTTTTTAACATTATTAAAATATAACTTTTTTTTTTCCAAATTATGAATAATGAATGTTATGCAACAAATTTTGCTTGCAAAATGCAGTTTTCCTTTGCTATTTCGGTATAAACCTCTCATGGGGTGGGCTTCACAGCTGTCTGTTCTGACTGGCTAGTGAGAGTTTTTAATGGAGACTAATTATGTAAAAACCATTTCAGCTTTGGTGAGAGGAGGTCTCAAGCATGGCACATCATCTTTTTTTTTCTCAGCTGGTCTCTCAAGGCAGCTTAAGGTAAGTTTGTGTCATTAAAATAATCAATAATATCAATAAAAGTTTATTGTTGCACAGTTTGCAGCAGTTCTGGCTTAGTTTATCTCACCAAAGCTCATATATTACAAATATAAATAATAATATCCAAACATGACACATTTATCAATATAAATCAGCAGACTTTTTTATATTATGTCTCCCACCATTTCCCACAGTCCAAAGACATGTGATATAGGTGAATTGAATAAGCTAAATTGGCCGTAGTGTATGAGTGTGTGTGTGAATGCGAAAGTGTATGGGTGTTTCCCAGTACTGGGTTGCAGCTAGAAAGCCATCCACTGCTGGATAACATATGCTGGATAAATTGGCGGTTTATTCTGCCCTGGTGACCCCTATTAAACAAAGGGACTAAGCCGGAGGAAAGTGAATAAAGGAATGTCTCCCATTGAAGTCTCTTCATCCAGGACAAAAAGCTGTAGATCACTAGCCAATCAGAACGCTCCATCAAAATAATCCACACAAATTCTTAATCAAATGAGTTATTGTGAAAACAAATCTATGAAAAGTGATTAAAAAAATGAAGCAAAATAGAACAGCAGGTCACATTTTTTATGACTGAGACATTTTCTGGAAAAGATATGTTCATTAATATTAAGCGACATTAATTTTTATTGCCTCCACTAATTAACTCTCAGACCGACTTTGCAGCTAAACATGAAGAAATAAGTTTCTGGGACATTCTTGCTGAATCAGCCAGTTCTATGTAAGTTTGTGGAGAGGACCCGCATGGGAACACTCCTCATGACCTTCTCAACCCGAAATGTACCGAAATAGCCATATGTGGGGATTTATTAATGTATTCTCTGCTGTAAAAGTGGTGTGTATATTAATCCCACGCCTGAGATAAAGTGAGCTGTGCTATTCTAAGAGAAATACCTCTATTATCATGTACTTTATGTGTACAGTTCCAGATTAATGACCTACTTTCCTCAGCACACTTCAGTGATTTACCACCAAACTCACATTGTTTTGTTTTCAGAAGCTTTTTTTAAAGAAATTGTTAGGTCTTATACATTAAAAGCACTCAAAACACACCGTGATATGATTAGTATTGTTACTTAAATACAATTAATTCGTTAATTTAAAAATAGAAAGTATATCAGAAATTCATCTGAAGTTTCTGCCTTATCCCGAATCCTTATGGAGAGCCTCAATAATATTGGGACTACTTTTTGTACCAGGCCTACATTTTGTACCAGTCCAGATATCAAAAAACAAATTGTATAAAACCTTCTAAAGTGGTTTACTAAAAAAATAAATAAATAAAAAATCTTTGCAGTTACACAATGAAGCTATATTCAAAAGTGGTGAGAGGCAGGTTCTGAATATACTTAACAGATTCAAATGCTAGTGTTTCTTGTTATCCACATACAGATACGCACACAATTATTAGTGAGTCAGCACTAATATTAATCATTATTCATCTTTTAACAGACTGCACTTTATATTGATCTTCATACTCCATCTTTATCCATCAATAAAGCACAGTGGCATGTTCTTGACTTCTTTGTATTCTGTTCCCATAATGTGATTAAGACAGTAAACACTGGTTGATATAATTAAGCAATATTTGGTAAGTAATGTTATAGGCTATGGCGGAAGTACTTTAATTAATGACTTCTGCTTTTTAAGCCACTTTTAATAAAAGTGCTTACCAAATTAAAGAATGCAAATGTGGAGTTCAAGAAAACACAAACCACAAGTGAATGTAATGTAAGTTACTACTTAACGAAACTACTTAAAGAAAAACTATAGCAAGAACTTTTTTTTTTAAAGTGTTGTAACAAATTTGCATAATGGTTTCTCCCTCAAACACTCTACTTGCATCTGAGGCCTAGAAGGGTTTGGTTTGTGTTGTTGATATTGATATTGGTTGGTGTTACTACAGGATGAAGATATGGAGTAATATTGTAAGTTTTCAGTGACTTGACCTGTGCAAAGACCTGGTGGGTTATACAAGAGGCCATAATGGCAGCTTATGCTGGGATCTCCATAGAAACGCAGCACAAACCAGCCAAATTTCTTTCTGCTTCAAGCTACATGTAGGTTAGGGTTAATATGAATAATTAAATAAAAGATACGAGCACAAACTGTAAATTCTGGGCACTTGCAATCCATACCTAATGCCATATGTCAGCCATTAAAAGCCAGTGGTAGGATTTGGCAATGGTTAACACAATATCTTTGGAGAATCCTTCAGCAATTCACTCTCTAGAGAAAGCAGTATTAAACAACAGCTTTAGCTTTAATGTTTATTGTCTGTTTCTTTTTCTAACATTTGCTGGTAGGAAAAATGTATATAGGCAACACAGTGGCGCAGTAGGTAGTGCTGTCGCCTCACAGCAAGAAGGTCACTGGTTCGAGCCTCGGCTGGGTCAGTTGGCGTTTCTGTGTGGAGTTTGCATGTTCTCCCTGCGTTCGCGTGGGTTTCCTCCGGGTTCCCCCACAGTCCAAAGACATGCGGTACAGGTGAATTGGGTAGGCTAAATTGTCCGTAGTGTATGAGTGTGAATGGGTGTGTATGGATGTTTCCCAGAGATGGGTTGCGGCTGGAACGGCATCCGTTGCATAAAACATGTGCTGGATAAGTTGGCGGTTCATTCCGCCGTGGCGACCCCTGATTAATAAAGGGACTAAGCCGAAAAGAAAATAAATGAATGAATGAATGAATGAATGAAAAATGTATATTTTCTCTTCTGCAGTTTATAGTTTGACTTTAAATTTTAGTTTAAACGTTAACTGTATTTATCTGCAGATTAGAATAAAGTTTGTCAAAAAAAAAGAAAAGAAAAAAAGTGTACTAAAAGTACAGACAGACAGTTTTAGGTACCTTAGTTCAAGATGGGTCAATAATCCTGTTTTTTAGCACACATCCACCAAAAATTCTCCTTTCTGGCTTTTCTCTGAAGGAATTGTGTAGCTCTATGTCTGTCATTGCACAACTGGTGAACTTAACATCAAGTTATCAATTAATATAATAATTAATAATGTCGCCACTGGCTTGCTTGGTTTGAAACTTGTGGAGCTGCACATCGATAGATTTGCTCTTCAGTGTTTGAACTTCAGCAGTGAAAATTAAATCACACTGAACTGAACTAAACTGAACTTAAACTCTGAAAACTGGACTGACACAGTTTGAATTTACTATGATCTTCTATGTTAAGCTGCTTTGACACAATCTACATTGTAAAAGCACTATAGAAATAAAGATGAAATTAATTTAATTGAATAATACAACATAATCAACACATTATTTACTGTTTGTATCACTGTTTATACAAGTGAATGAGAGCATGAAAAGTGCAGATACTCTACTAAAATACTATTCTATTAAACATATAAAGTCATCATTTTCAATTTTACTTCAGTCAAAGTAGTCCACATTTATGTACTTAAGTTTTAATAGTACCTATTGTTGTTGTTTTTTCGGAAGACATTTACCAAAACTTGTATACTTTCAAAACATGCACATTGATAATTAATAATACAGTAAGCTTATACTTTTCCAGTTGTTTTCCTTCCAGCCCCATAATTATTAGCAACTTACATTTCCCATCATCAGTCATGGACAATTCAAACTCTGATGATCTCCCAATTTTGACTAATTTAGTTGATTTGATTTAGTTCAACTGTTTTTGACTCAATCAGCTTGTAAATCATGTACTGGAGACTTGCTCTAAACAGATCATTTGAATCAATGAGTTGTTTACTGGAAAACATGATATGAAATGATCAAGCCCAACTTACAAATTCAGTGCAATTTGTGAACTGATTTATTAGATTAACTGACAAAATTCCACTCATTCATGAATCAAATACCACTATCGCATCAAGTAGTGACTTCTCCAATTTGAAATATCTTTTTTACTCAGCAAAACTTTGGAAATGTAGCAAAAAGTAGAATTTCATTTTCATTTTGTAATGTACTAAAGTAAAAGTAAATGCTTCCTGCAACAAAAATACTCCAATAAAGTACAGATACTTAAAAACAATTATTTAAGCACAGTTAAAAATAATTTGGTACTGTCCACCACTGAATATAGTATACGACACAAAGTGTAAACGGTAGACCAATCACTACAAACTAGATCATCTGACCAATCAAGGCAATCTAGGTGTGCATATCCTTTTCAGACATTTTCCATTGCATATTATAAAGCAGTTAACATATTCTGAATAGATGTAAATCTATTGCGGGAGACCTCCAAAACTAAATTAAGAACCTTTAAAATAGCATAATGGAGCACTTTAAAAGCATCCACCTGCACAAACACTAATCACATAAACGTAGCCAACGGTAGTGCAATGTAGCAATGCGATTTGCATGACTAGAGGTGTCTCTGCATCAGCGTTCGCGTGGGAGATGATGGGGGCCGGTGATAGATAATGGACAATTTGATTCGTAAGGGAAAATGTCTTGTGTGATAAGCAGGCCAATTTGTCACATGAAGAAGCATAGAGAGAGCGCAAGAGTGATGAAAAGCTCCCATAGTGATCAATACACTTTCAAAACGGGGACATCTATATAGAGACCGGTGTCTCCGCTCTTATCCCTGTATAAGTGAAGGCACATATCGCTTGGCTGCATTAGTCAGAGAAGCAGCCAAACAGTGGATGTGTAGGTGGAAATCAAACCGTCTGCTGGGCTTAAACAAAAAACACAGCTGCGGCACGGCTAATTAATAAAAGTAATTATATACTGACCTTGGATTGCTGTAATCATTGGATGGTTTATGGTGTAATGAAGTGAACTGAATTATGATGAGTTTTGAAGGCTTGTTGAGTTGTACTAGGCGCATTTATATGCTCATGGAATGATAATGGTGTTTTGTTAAGTGCTCCTCGTGTTTGTAGTCATCGTGCAGGCGCTATCAGCCCACGGTTGCATTTCTATTAAAGCAAAGACAGTGACGAGAAGGAAGAAGAAAAGGAAAAAACAATAATATGCAGTGTGTTTCCAGAGATGACCTTTAAAAAAACTTATTCATTTTGCATTTTATATATGGATAAATGGACGGACGGACGGATGGATGGATGGATGGATGGATGGATATATAGATGGATGGATGGACGGACAATTGGATGGATGGGTGGATGGATGTACTGATTAATAGATGTTTTGATGTATGATTGTACAGATGGGTGTACAGATGGATGGATGTTTCGATGTATGGATGTACAGATGGATCTATGTATTGATGGATGAATGAAAGGATGGATGGGCGGATGAATGTACAGATGAATGGATGTTTTGATGTATGTATGGATGGATGGATGGATGGATATATAGATGGATGGATGGACGGACAAACGGATGGATGGGTGGATGGATGTACTGATTAATAGATGTTTTGATGAATGATTGTACAGATGGGTGTACAGATGGATGGATGTTTCGATGTATGGATGTACAGATGGATCTATGTATTGATGGATGAATGAAAGGATGGATGGGCGGATGAATGTACAGATGAATGGATGTTTTGATGTATGGATGGATGGATGGATATATAGATGGATGGATGGACGGACAAACGGATGGATGGGTGGATGGATGTACTGATTAATAGATGTTTTGATGTATGATTGTACAGATGGGTGTACAGATGGATGGATGTTTCGATGTATGGATGTACAGATGGATCTATGTATTGATGGATGAATGAAAGGATGGATGGGCGGATGAATGTACAGATGAATGGATGTTTTGATGTATGGATGGATGGATGGATGGATGGATGGATATATAGATGGATGGATGGACGGACAAACGGATGGATGGGTGGATGGATGTACTGATTAATAGATGTTTTGATGTATGATTGTACAGATGGGTGTACAGAGGGATGGATGTTTCGGTGTATGGATGAACAGATGGATCGATGTATTGATAGATGAATGAAAGGATGGATGGACGGATGAATGTACAGATGAATGGATGTTTTGATGTATGGATGTACAGATGGATGGATGTTTTGATGTATGAATGTATGAATGGATGGATGGATGGATGGATGTTTCAATGTATGGATGAATGTACAGATGGATGGACGGATGAATAGATGGATGGATCAATGTAATGATGTACGGATGGATGAATGTTTTGAGGTATAGATGTACAGCTAGATGGATCGATCGATGTATTGATGGATGAATGAAAGGATGGATGGGCGGATGAACGTACAGATGAATGGATGTTTTGATGTATGGATGTACAGATGGATGGATGTTTTGATGTATGAATGTATGGATGGATGGATGGATGGATGTTTCAATGTATTGATGAATGTACAGACGGATGGACGGATGAATAGATGGATGGATGGATCAATGTTATGATGTACTGATCGATGGATGTTTTGAGGTATAGATGTACAGCTAGATGGATGAATGGATGGATGGATGTAAGGATGGATGTACAGATGGATGGATGGATATTTCATTGGATGGATGTATGGATGGAAGTACAGATAGATGGATGGATGGTTGGCAGATGGGTGAATGAATGTATCGATGTATGAATGTACCAATGAATGTACAGCTGGATGTATGGATGGATGTACAGATGTTTGTACAGAAGAATGTACAGATGGATGGATGTTTCAATGTATGGATGTATCGATGGATGAATAAAGAGATGAATTAATGGATCAATGTATTGATGTACGGATGGGTGTTTTGATGTATGGATATACAGCTAGATGGATGAATGGATGGATGAATGGATATTTCAATGTATTGATGTACTGATGAATGAATGAAGAGATGAATGAATGAATCAATGTATTGTTGTACGGATGGATGTTTTGATGTATGCATATACAGCTAGACCAGGGATGTCAAACTCAATTCCTGGAGGGCCGCAGCCCTGCACAGTTTAGTTCCAACCCTAATTAAACACACCTGATCAAACTAATTGAGTCCTTCAGGCTTGTTTGAAACCTGTGTTGAGTGTGTTGAAGCAGGGTTGGAACTAAACTGTGCAGGGCTGTGGCCCTCCAGGAATTGAGTTTGACATCCCTGAGCTAGACGGATGATTGGATGGAAGGATGGTTGGATGTTTCAAAGTATGGATGGATGGATGGATGTGCAGATCGATGTACAGATGGTTGGATGAATTAATGTATTGATGTATTGTTGGATGGTAGGATGGATGGATGTTGTGATGTATAGATGTACAGCTGGAAGGATGTACAGATGGATGAATGGATGTTTTAATGCATGGATGAACGGACGGATGTACAGATCCGGATGGATGGATGAATGGATGGAAATGTAAGAATTTAAAGCATCTTGCATCAAAATGCTCAAAAACCACAAGTAGGGATTCTTGACAGTCTCTCCAGTTTGTAAACAAATGCTTTACTCATAATCCGGTGAATTATGTAAAAATCACAATGGGTAGCTGCCAAAAACACATATTAATAACATTAGTTGTTTGCCTTCATTAGTTCTTTTCAAAAGCCCTGCAGTGTGACAAATGGATTTGCAAAGTGTAAATATTCCATGACGAATCCAAATATAAGGTCATAAAAATAACCAGTAATTAGAAAACACTTTGATAAATGCTATTCAAAGTTGTGGAAGTACTTTACAAAGTCACACCGCAGGCCTCTGCAAATGATTAATCTATTTTGACACATTGTTTCCAACAGTTAAGACTTCCATATGCCAGCGCGAATGCAAATAAGTACAGCGATATCCTTATTTTATGCTTATTAATCAAGCATCACTCTGCATAATCATTACATATTTAATTAAGAATCTGAGGTAAAAATCTTGTTTTTTTTCTTAATTACTAGAGATGGCTGATGTGAAACTGACATTTCTACACAGTGTCAAGATCCCAAAGCGCAAGTATTTCGAAACACTGCACCGAAGCATGATCTGAAACACCCAGGTCACGTGCCTAATGCCGAGTTCAGACTGCATGATTTTAGCCCCGATTTTGACTCGCCGACAGGTTTTGAGAAATCGCGGACAAATGCCTGAAGTTACAGACAAATCGGTGCTCGTGCACGCGAGTGACAATCACACAGTGTGAACTGTCAACTGACGTTATTTGAAAGAATCGCCGATGAGTCGCCGATGCCCGTGAAATATTTGGCACGCTAAATATCTGGAGCTGTCGCCGATTCCGTGTGAAATGAGTTTTGACTGAAAATAACATCCGCGATCACCTACAGCAAATGAGAGAGCAGCATCCACTAGCGTGGGTACCTGCAGGCCAGCGGGAGCTTGGGGGAGAATTTAAAAGCGCTCATTTTCAGTTTATTTGGACCCAAGAAATGGAGGAAAAACTAGCAGAAATTTGGCAGGAGCACCTGTGTGTGTTTGATGTGTCATGTGAGCAATATCACAACTGGGTCGAAAAAGAAAAAAAAAGTTGAGGAGAAATTTTCAAACCTTTCAAACCCAGGTGAGCAAATATTTTTTTCAAATATTTTCTACCCGATTAAAGGCTTCTTTCTCGTTATGTAGTTAATAATAAAAGATATACTACGTGTGTTTGGTTGTGAGACGTAGTTTGGACAAAGTTGTCGGCGATTCTTCCTATTGTAAAGTCATGCAGTGTGAAACCCCCTGTCGCCGATCCATCTTGCAGTGTAAACAAAGCAGCGACAAAACGCTAGCCCAGATAGTCATGCAGTGTGAAAACATCTGTGACGCAACTACTTTGAAAATCATGCAGTCTGAACTCAGCATAAGGTGATTCGAAACACACAGGTCACGTGACTAAAGTGTTTCGAAACACCAGGTCACGTGACTAAAGCGATTCAAAACATCGATCATTTACGAAGCGTTTCGAGACCTGGCGAATCTGCATTTGACTGACAGAGTCAGAATAAAACTCTCATATAGCCTTGTGGACCGTGCATGTGCACATCGTTACTGTGCCTCAAATGGCTTTTGGGTTCGAATCCGACTTGTACAAATACTCTAAAATTATGATTAAATGTATTTTAATAATGTTACTGTTTATGGTGTAGTCTAGAGAGGATACAGCTGCAGATACACCATCAATATAGCATCATTTTTGTAACACTGTATACAGTACTGTGATGGTTGGGTTTAGGGTTGGACTAGACGTTAATAAAATACAATAAATGGGAAATTTAATGAATAATATAAATAATTCTCGTTAACTTCCAGCTGCAATCATATCTGATCTTGTAACTACCCTGTTTTATGACCAAAACAAGACATATTTATTCACAAAGTGTTCATTCGGATCTCAGACCAATGTTAAAACAAAACACGTTACAAGAACAGAGCATTTAAAAAATAACATCTATAGCTGCATCACCATGGATTTGAAACCATTATCTCTGCATACTAGTCAGGATCTTTCACCACGTCACAAAATCACTTAAAGCTTCAACTCTGCAATGTGGGGTTTAATACCTCAATTTGCCTAACTGTGTCTTTGCTGAAGCTGTAGCAGAGCAATACAAAAAAAAAAACCACTAGGTGTCACTGCAGAGTAGGGATGGCTGACGTGAAACTGACGTTTCGACACAGTGTCGAGATCCCGAAGCGCAAGTGTTTCGAAACACTCCACCGAAGCATGATCCGAAACACACAGGTCACGTGACTAAAGCGTTTCGAAACACCTGGTCACGTGACTAAAACGATTCAAAGCATCGATCAGTTCAGAAGCGTTTCGAGACCAGGCGAATCTGCATTTAACTGACAGGATCAGAAAAAAAACATCTGTCTCATATGGCCTAGTGGACCGTGCGTGTGCATGTTGTAACTGTGCTTCAAATGATATTTGGGTTCGAATCCCGACTTGTACAAATACACCGAGATCATGATTTTTATGTACATTAATAATGTTTACTGTTTTATGGTGTAGTCTAGATAGGATACAGCTGCGGATACGCTATCAATTTAGCATCATTTTTGTAACACTGTAAAAAACAAAAATTTATATTTTTACAGTACTGTGATGGTTGGGTTTAGGTTTTGGGTAGACATTAATGAAATAGAATAAATGGGAAATTTAATGAGTAATATAAATAATTCTTGTTATCTTCTGGCCACAACCACGTCTGAACTAGCAACAACCCTGTTTATGACCAAAACAAGACATATTTATTCACAAAGTGTTTATTCGGATGTCAGACCAATGTTGAAACAGAACGATACAAGAACAGAGCAATTCAAACTGATATTAAAGCATTTCAAAAAAACTGTCTAAGTCTGGATTCAATCCCACTATTCCCACATGGTAGTCGAAACCCTAACCGCTCCACTAAATCACTTGAAGATTCGCACCTGGAAAGTGGGGTTTAATACCTCAGTTTGCTCCACTGTTCTTTGCTAAATCTGTTCCAGTGCAATACATAAAAAATGACCACTAGGTGTCACCGTAGAGTGAGGTTTTGAAACGTTTCGAAGCTTCGATACATTTGCTTCGACTGGTTCAGTGTTTCATGAAGCCTCGCTTTGCCCACCACTACTGCAGAGTGGGTTCAGTGTTGCCAGACTGGGCGGTTTTGAATTTGATTGAGCGCGTAAAAAATGACATAGGTGGGTAGAGAAAAATTGGGCAGTTTTGCAACGGCATGCCCCCCAGCCCCAGAACCCTCCCCTCCCCCCCCCCCCTCCCTCCCCCTCCCCCCACACACACACACACACACCGGACTTCACTTATTAATGGCTTTCGTCCACCTCTACAGAAACAAATCAACTTTAGAACCGGTTATGATAGCCCATTTCTGGGTGGTTGTTATTGCATTTCGGCAGGTTTTGGATAGTTTTTGGGCTGGAATCAGTCAGCTTCATCTGGCAACACTGGTTTCAAAATGTTTCGAAGCTTTGACACATTTGCTTTGACTGTTTCAGTGTTTCATGAAGCCTCGCTTTGCCCTCCATAGTTAATTACATGCTTAAAATTAGTGTAAGCTACTCTGTTTATTTTCTTACTATGGGAGAGATGAAATTGCCTTTATTACTTACCATTGGAAAAACTGTAATGCTAACTTGGTCATGAGAAGCATGTCTTAGTCAATCAAATGGAGACTTTGAGTCTCCTTCCCTGCTTACTGCCTTTTTAGCATTAGCCATCATGCTTTTTAGACTAATGATTTCACTTCCTGTTGGGGTTTTGATTAGCAAGAGTATGCCTAACTAATTGCCCATTCAAAAATGGACATGGAACAAATAAATAAATAAATAAATAAATAAATAAATAAATAAATAAATAAATAAATAAATAAATAAATAAACAAATAAACAAATAAATAACTCAATTTAAAAAAGGGCATTTATTTTTAAAAGTAATTTATTCATAGTTATAAATGCAGTATGATGACAGAACAACTGCATCACATTTCAACTGTCCATATTTTCATTTAGCATTCACTTGACCATAGTTTACAGCTCTGAGCGCTAAACTGAAGCGGCGAGAACAAAATGTTCAACGGGGCATTTTTACTCTGACTCATCTATTTCTCCAGGCATACTCAGGTACAGTGTCATGATGTCAAGACCAATTCAGCTCACATCAGTCAGCCGTGTACAATGAGATCTTATGACTTCAGGTGCAGTGCACAGCCACATCACTCCAATATGGCGAAAGGGTTTCAGCTCTTGTTATTTGAATAATAGCATTAAAATCACCATTATGCTCTGACAGACAGGAATAGAATGAGACATATAAGAAGCTGATCTGCACGACTGATGCTTTCATACTTGCCCTTAATGTGCTCCCTCAAGCTGCTTCTTAAATGAACTGATATCCATGGAAATGGAGAAAGAGCGGTGTGTCAGCATTTGTCACAATGGTGATGAAATCATTTCGATGAATTCAAACCATTCTGTCCATCATTTGGAAATCTTCAATGACAGCTACTTTTAGCATTTATCATAGCTAGAAGATACAGTAAGATATAAGATATAAGCAAAAAAGAAAAAAGAAAAATGATGCATATTTAAAACTATAAGTATACCCTTTCATTTATTTTCCCAAACATGGGGTAATGTTCAGCCTTTCAGCGAAATAGGAATTCAGTGTAGGATTATTGTGCCAAAGACTCTTGTTTCTCACAGTCTAATCTTTCTTTCTTTCTTTCTTTCTTTCTTTCTTTCTTTCTTTCTTTCTTTCTTTTTCTTTTCCCTTTTCTGTATATTCATTATTTATTTATTTATTTATTTATTTATTTATTTTTTTATTTAATTATTATGTAAGTATGTATGTTTTTCTATTTTTTAATTATTATTTATTAATTATATATTTATTTATTTAATTTTTTAAATTTTATGTATGTATGTTTATGTATTTAATTATTTTTGTTATTTATTTATTTATTTATTTCAATTATTTACTTTTATTTTCTATTTTATGTCTGTCTGTTTATTTATTTCTTTATTTATTTATTTATTTATTTATTTTTAAATTATTTTTATTAATATTTTAATTTAATTTAATTAATTTTTAATTATGTAAGTATGTATGTTTATGTTTATGTATTTTTTTTTTTATGTATGTTTATTTTTATTTAGTTATTTATTTATTTTTATTTTAAATTTTATGTATATTTTTTATAATTATTTTTTTATTTATTTTTATTTTAAATTTTATGTATATTTATTATTTCTTTATTTATTTCTTTTTATTTTAATTTTATGTATGTATGTTATGATTTTTTATTTTTGTTATTTATTTAATTATTATGTAAGTATGTATGTTTATTTTTTTTTATTTCTTTATTTATTATTTATTTCTTTTTTTTTATTTATTTATTTAATTTTAATTTTATGTGTATGATTATGTATTTAATTATTTTTTTATTTTTCTTTCTTATGTAAGTATGTTGTTTTTATTTTTTAATTATTGATTTTTATTTATATATATTTTTTATTATTTCTTTATTTATTTTTATTTATTTTTATTTTATTTTTTTAAATTTTATGTCTGTATGTTATGTATTTAATTATTTTTGTTATTTATTTATTTTTTCTTTATTTATTTTTTTTTTTTATTTTTATTTTAAATTTTGTATTTAATATTTATTTATTTATTTCTTTTTTATTTATTTATTATCTTATTATTTATTTTTTATTTAATTTTCTGTAAGTCTGTCTGTTTTTATATTTTTAATATTTATTTTAATTATATATTTATTTATTTAATTTTTAAATTTTATGTTGTCTGTTATGTATTTAATTATTTTTGTTATTTATTTATTTATTTATTTCTTTATTTCTTTCTTTATTTATTTTTATTTATTTCTTTATTTAATTTAATTTTCTGTATGTATGTTCTGTATTTTTTTTTTTTGTTTTTATTTTCTTATGTAAGTCTGTTTTATTTTTTTATTTTTTTTTTTTATTTTTCTTTTTTCTTTATTTTTATTTATTTTCTTTCTTTATTTTAATTTTATGTATGTGTTCTGTATTTATGTCTTTTTTTTTGTTATTTCTTTATTATTCTGTAAGTCTGACTGTTTTTCTTTTTTATTATTTTTTCTTTTCTATCTATATTTCTTTCTTTTCTTATTTCTTTTTTTCTTTATTTTTGTCGTTGTTGTATGTCTTTTTCTTTTTGTTTTTCTTTTTTTTTTTCTTTTCTGTTTCTTATTCTTTCTTTCTTTTTTTTTTTTTATTATTTCTGTCAGTCTGTTGTTTTATCTTTTTTAATTTTCTTTCTTCCTTCTATCTTTCTTTTTCCTTTTTTCCTTTTATGTCTGTCTGTTTCTGTCTTTAATTCTTTTGTTCTTTCTTTCTTTCTGTAAGTCTGTATGTTTTTCTCTTTTTTCATTCTTTATTTCTTCTATCTATTATTTCTTTATTCTTTTTTCTTCCTTTCTTTTCCCTTTTCTGTCTGTCTGTTTCTGTCTTTCATTCTTTTTGTTTTCTTTCTTTCTTTCTTTCTTCTTTTTCTTTTCCCTTTTCTGTCTCTTTCTTTCTTTCTTTCTTTCTTTCTTTCTTTCTTTCTTTTTTTCTTTCATTCTTCTGTCAGTCTGTCTGTTTTTCTCTTTTTTCATTCTTTCTTTCTTCCTTCTATCTTTCTTTCTTTCCTTTTTTCCCTTTTCTGTCTGTCTGTTTCTGTCTTTCATTCTTTTTGTTCTTTCTTTCTTTCTTTCTTTCATTCTTTCCTTTTCTTTTCTCTTTTCTGTCTGTCTGTTTCTTTCTTTCTTTCTTTCTTTCTTTCTTTCTTTCTTTTTCATTTTTTTTATTCTATTTTCTATTCCTTTCTTTCCTTTTTCCTTCTGTCAGTCTGTCTGTTTCTGTCTTCTGTCTTTTTCTTTTTCTGTCTGTTTCTTTCTTTCTTTCCTCCTTCTTTTTTTCTTTCTTTTTCTTTTCCCTTTTCTGTCTCTTTCTTTCTTTCTTTCTTTCTTTCTTTCTTTTTCTTTTCCCTTTTCTGTCTGTCTGTTTCTGTCTTTCTTTCTTTTTGTTCTTTCTTTCATTCTTCTGTCAGTCTGTCTGTTTTTCTCTTTTTTCATTCTTTCTTTCTTTCTTTCTTTCTTTCTTTCTTTCTTTCTTTCTTTCTTTCTTTCTTTCTTTCTTTCTTTCCTTTTCCCTTTTCTGTCTGTCTGCTTCTGTCTTTCATTCTTTTTGTTCTTTCTTTCTTTCTTCTGTCAGTCTGTCTGTTTTTCTCTTTTTTCATTCTTTCTTTCTTCCTTCTATCTATCTTTCTTTCTTTCTTTCTTTCTTTCTTTCCTTTTCTTTTCCCTTTCTGTCTGTCTGTTTCTGTCTTTCATTCTTTTTGTTCTTTCTTTCTTTCTTTCTTTCTTTCTTTCTTTCTTTCTTACTTTCTTTCCTTCCTTTTTTCTTACTTCTTTCTTCCTTTTTCTTTTCCTTTTTCTGTCCGTCTCTTTCTTTCTTTCTTTAAAGTCCATATTGGTGGAGTGTTGCAGTAATGTTTGTCCTTATCTAAGTTTTCTAAGCATATCCATATATAATCATGCAGCTCAAGAGTGACCGTCAGCTTCTTGGACACCATTCTAACCAAGGTTTGTCTCCTTCAGTTGCTCTGTTTAGCCAGAAGGCCATTTATATGACGAGTCGTGGTTGTTCCAAACTTTCATTCAGGATTATAAAGGCCATATGCTCCTGTGAGCCTTCAGTGCAACAAAGACTTTTGAAATCATCCTCAAATCTGTTTTTCAACACAATCCTGTATCTGCAGGCTGCTGCTTTGAATGCATAACTTTTTTGCTCTGATATGCATTTTCAGCTGTTCAGCCTTACATAGAATGCTGTGTACCTTTTCAAATCAAGTCCAGTCAATACAGTTTTCTACAGACTGACTCCATTTGAAAAACAGAAACTTTTTAAAGTTGATTCAGCAAAACTGAAATGCTCATGAGCTACAACTCAAGTATAAATGTAAGTAGTATATTTTTGTCTTAATAGGATGTGGAAAATATACAATTGAAGTCAGAATTATTAAACCCCCTGAATTATTAGCCCCCCCCCCCCCCTCCCTGTTTATTGTTTTCCCCAGTTTAACGAAGAGATTTAAACACACACACACACACACACACACACACACACACACACACACACACACACCCATATGTATTTTATATGTAATTTATATCATTATATATTATTATACATATCATTATGTATTGTATATATATATGTATTTAATTTTTACAATCTTTAAATTCTTAATATTGAAACCACAAACTTCAGCACCACATAAAGTACCAAGCTACAGTACATTCTGCATACTTCCAAGATCACAAACCACAAACCGCAAACCGATCATACTGAGTCTGGTGGGTAGGCTGTTCTGTATAAAACTGAGACCTAAATAAATTATACAGCTGATGCAACAAGACTGTACCTACTCTTTGAACATGAAGTAGTTCTACCCCTTTTCTCGTAACACCTCCATCCCCCCCGAACTCTCCCAGCCCGAACGGCACAGAAGGCGTAGGTGTTGCTCTTGTGCTGCAAATGCATGTAATCCGAACCCCTGGTTAGCTAACATCAGAAGAGATAAGCATCGCTCCTGGTTAAACACACTGAGATCGACTTGTTCCCCTTTCTTCATCCTGTGGAAGGCCTTTACATGCTTCTCTTCTCCTCTTTATACTCTAGGCAATGAAAGAGGGAAGGAGTTTGGGAATGCTGTTCCTCCCTCACACTGGCTTCTCTAGGGATGAAGGATCCCTGCTGTGGGTTCCTCCTATGTAGGAGGTTTGGAGAGAAACTTTTGCAGCATTAATTAGCTAATCATCATGGTTAATAATGGAAAGGGGGATTCATTTAATACAAGGCTTGTGTATTTCTTCTACGCAGTGCGTCTTTTATTTGTCTTGAATTATTGAGTTCAACTCTGTTCCTCAGACTGATGATTATTTTGAATTAATACGTTCCTTCTATATTTGCTATTGTTTAGTATTCTATATGGGAAGTTTTCCACTTGAAAGCATCGCATAATCCATCCAGATTTTAATTAGTTTTTAGACAGATACTTTGCGAATACAGGCATGTTTTTAATGGTAATGCTATGGTCAATTAGCCATTAATGCATGTTTAATGAAGAGTTTGCTATTGGTAATGCATTCCTGATAAGCGCTTAATTCAGCATATCATGTTTAAGTCATTAACGCACGCATGGGGGGGGGGAAACTATGACTTCTGTCTGCCCTCCAGGACCAGCTAAATGATTGCTTTGTAAAACATTAGGAGAGATGCTAGATGTCACAACAGATATATCTCAGTAAATGAAAGCTTTTGAGTAAAAAGATTAAGTCAAAGGGTTTTTTGTTAGCTTTAAAACTTAATATTAAATAAAACTTAAATTAAAACTGAACTATAACATGTTCCTCGAACCTCAAGTTATAATATAATATAATATAATATAATATAATATAATATAAAATAATATAATATAATATAATATAATATAATATAATATAATATAATATAATATAATATAATATAATATAATATAAAATAATATAATATAATATAATATAATATAATATAATATAATATAACATAATAAAATATAATATAATATAATATAATATAATAAAATATAATGTAATATAATATAATATAATATATTATAATATAATATAATATAATATAATATAATATAATATAATATAATATAAAATAATATAAAATAATATATTCATTCCTTTATTTTTCTTTGGCTCAGTCCCATTATTCATCAGGAGTCGCCACAGCGGAATGAACTGCCAACTTATCCAGCATATCCAGCCCTTCCAGCTGCAACCCAGTACTGGGAACATTTATACACATTGATTCACACACATACACTAAAGCTGTCACGATCACCAGCAATCTAGGCTTTGCAGATCGCTGGAAAACATGCATTATCACCCGGACTACAATTCTGCCACTTTATGAACTACAAGTCTTGTCATGCACCTCACACACACACACACACACACACACACACACGTACAGCTGGGAGCCTTGTTGGTTTATACCCTGTAACATAACAAAGCGGTTTTTCTGTTTCCTTGTCTGACCTTTGCCTTGTTCTTTTGTTTACGTTGTCTGCTGCCTGCATCGACCATTTTCTGTGACCTGACTATGCTTCTGAATTTTCTTGTATGTACCTCTTGTTTGTTCCTGTGTCTGACCATTGCCTGCCTGATTACTACTTAATAAAGCTGCATGTGGATGCTGAACTTCGTTGTCCAGCAACTAAGCTTACAACAGCCATTTTTTTTCCAAAGTTTATCCATTTCACTTATAGTGCATGTCTTTGAACTGTGGGAGAAACCGGAGCACCTGATGCAAACTCACGCGAACATGGCCAGAACATGCAAATTCCACACAGAAATGCCAACTGACCGAGCCAGAACTCGAACCAGCGACCTTCTTGCTGTGAGGCGACAGTGCTAACCACTGAGCCACCGTGTCGCCCCATAATATATTCCAAAAATTGCTGAAATAATGACTTGCTGTCAAGCAGGATAACATATATTTATGCAAAAATTAACAACTTTTAGGAGTACGTAAATAATTGTACTTGTATTTGTTACAGTATCTAAAATAAATGTTCATGTTAAATGCTATTATATTATAAATAATAAATACAGTATATATATTTTTTGCAGCCAAATCTTAATGGTTAGATAAACACTAAAGGATAAAAATATAAAATTACAAATAATTTGTAATGCTTTTGGGGCTGGCTCTCGCCTCACAGCAAGAAGGTGACTGGTTTGAGCCTCGGCTGGGTCAGTTGGCATTTCTGTGTGGAGTTTGCATGTTCTCCCCGTGTTCGCGTGGGTTTCCTCTGGGTCCTCCGGTTTCCCCCACAAGTCCAAAGACATGTGGTACAGGTGAATTGGATAAGCTAAATTGTTTGTAATGTATGTATGTGTGTGATTGAGAGTGTATGGGTGTTTACCAGAGATGGGTTGCAGCTGGAAGGGCATCCACTGCGTAAAGCTTATGCTGGATATGTTGGCGGTTCATTCCGCTGTGGTGACTGCTAATTAATAAAAGGACTAAGCCGAAAGGAAAATGAAAGAATGAATGAATGTTAACATAACATATTTCATCATTTTAATTTAATTTTAAACTGAAATTAAACGGTCAAGATGTAACAATCTGTATCTAATTTCCTGACAGTTAAAATATTCAACACATTTTTTTGTAGGCAACACAGAAACAGAACCTAAATTAATGCTCTGTTTTATGTGTGTGAACGTACACTTGAATACAACACAAGAGCATCATCGACCTGGAAAAGAGTTTGAGACCATAAATAGCAGCACTTCTCTGCTAGATATCAGCCATAATAGAAAAGCAAATCGCTTCTCAGCCTCTCAGCCATCAATTGTGTCAAAAGCAAAGATGATTTCAATGTAACAGCTTCAATCTGTTCCCATGTGTTGTTGCAAACCATTCAGTATGACAACATGGGGGGACAGACCGAGTACAGGTCTTAAAGTAAACACTGGCCACTGGACTAACATATCCAGTACATTAACATTGAGGTCAACTCCCTACAGGCCTGGCTGTTAGCATCCAATAACTAGAATGCTCTCATATGTGTCATAAATGCTGCGTCCTGTCTTTATATTGTTTTTTATACATTGCTAACTAACAGCAAATGGCAGCAACAGTGTCTCAATCAGCTCCCTTATTTAGTAATCAGGGCACCGATAAGGGAGTTTGCCATTTTAAGGGCTGTCTCAATTCCAGTATGTGCCAAGATATTTTTGTTGGGTAAAAAATTATTTTAATTGCTGGCAGGTCAAAATTGACTATTTGTTTACAAATTACTTCAGAGGCTAACGTTTTAATACATTTTAGTAAGAAAGTTTTGATGAATGGACCCTTTTCATAATGAAGAGTTAAACGCTCAACAGCATCTTAAATCCTTGAAAGTTTTTAATATTTTTAATTTTTTTATATGTATGAATGTTTATATTTAATTATGTTATCTTTGAATCAAATTACAAAAAAAAAATAAACATATTACTCCTTATAGGAGGCATTTCTAACGCAGTGTCTATGGACAGGACAGTATATTTGATGTTGTTCTCTCTTATATGAAGTGGATAGATTACGCTTATTTTACCAAATTAAAATGTGATCATGCCTTGATTTTTAATTATATAATTAGGACAGTAAGGTTTGACTTTGCTTAGACAAAAGTCTTGTCACTTAACAGAAATAATGTACAGTATAGAATATAAAGTCATGGTGCAGTGGAAAAACAATTAATATTGTGTTTGACTTCCATGAGCTTGGACAACTGCATCTATACATCTCTGCAATGACTCAAATAACTTAATAAAGTCATCTGGAATGGCAAAGAAAGTGTTCTTGCGGAACTTCAGAGTTCATCAAGATTCTTTGGATTCATCTTCAATGCCTCCTTCTTCATCTTCATCTCAATAATGTTCGTTTCTGGTGACTGGGCTGGCCATTCCTAAAACACCTTGACCTTCTTTGCTTTCAGGAAGTTTGATGTGGAGGCTGAAGTATGAGAAGGAGCGCTATCCTACTTAAGAGTTTGCCTTCTCTTGTGGTTTGTAATGTAATGGGCAGCATAAATGTCTCCAATGATATCTCAGGCTGTTGATGTTGCCATCCACTCTGCAGATCACTTGCACGCCCCCATACTGAATGTAACCCCAAACCATGATTTTTTCTTCACCAAACTTGACAGATCACTGTGAGAATTTTGGGTCCATGGGTTCCAATAGGTCTTCTGCAGTATTTGTGATGATTTGGATGCAGTTCAACAGATGATTCATCAGAAAAATCTACCTTCTACCACTTTTCCAAATGGTCAACTAGAAGTCAAGTTATTATTTGTTGCTCTTAAAACTGGGATCAACCACAAAACTTTTGTCAGGTAGTGTAGTCATGTAAACGTCCATGTGCTTATTTCATGCAGAAATGTGTGTGCACATATAGTTACTGAATGAGACCCATTGTTTAGGATTATTATTCAACTGTATAAATATTGCCTATGTCATTTTTTACCCGTATGTCAGCAGGAGGCTTAAGTGTTATGCTTTTGTATCTGTGAAACATAGCATATAGAAAATCAACATATACTCCCTACTAACACATCAGTGTTTTCAATTAATCCGTTTTTGAAAATGTATTAGGCCTCAGACTTTTGGCTGAACGTCTGATGCATATGGTACACAAAATACCATCAGGAGGAACTCTGCAGAATTTTTGTTAGACGTGTGTCTTATTTTTTTTTTATGGTCCGCCTGGAAACAAATCCATCATCACAGTAAAGCTATTCATATGGAAGAAGAAAGATATCATGTTTATAAATGTGACAAGAAGCGCTCATGAGAATTAAAACTAAAAACTTTCTAAAAAAGTTTGAAGTGTTCATGGCTCTTTAAATAAGAAATTGCCTCAGGCTGGTGTGTTTTTGTAGGGACATTGACTTTACATTTTCATAACCCATAACAATACAATGAACTGCATGGCTGCTTTATGTCAGTCAGATGGCCTCTGGATATCCATCAAAAACTGCGATGGGGGTTTAGTCTTCTACTGTGATTCTGACAGTTTGGGTAAATGATAGTACTGACAATGTTTAATGAGATATAAGCTGAAGAAATCAGCTTTACGTTGATGCATACTTTGTTAGGATATGACTATATTTGGCCAAGATAAAACTATTGGAGTTTAAAAAACTACATTATATAAAAGAGTAAAACAAACACAAAAAGAAAACTTAATATACATTTGTGTTATTGCTTTTTATGTGTTGTTGCTTTGTGTTCCTTTAACTAATTTGTTTCTGTGCATCATGTGATACTGACAAAACACAAGAGCAATCGTGTTAATCCGAGTTATCATGCTGGCATTCCATTTAAGCAGAAAATGAGTCAGAGACAGAGATAATTTCCTCTTTTTTCAATTCTCTCCAAAACAATTCATACTGTATGTTTTTAGTTTGAATCTTTCTGTTCGAAATACTGAAAATAAATATATATGTTAACACATTTAAAATACACTAAAATAAACAGATACTCTTTCTATTAGCACACACATATTGCAGTGGATGAGTTTATATAATCATAATTAATGAAGTGTTTCTGACTGCTTTTAGAAATGCAGAATGTTTGATAATTATACACTGAGATCATTACTAACACACAAAGAGGCTGAATCTGCAGATCTAAACATAATGCTGTGAATTAACAGTTTTTGCAAATCTGTTTCATTTCATTATGACCATTGTAGTTAAATTTTGCAGGATTGTTTTTGCTCCTTATCTTAAATTTGTAAGGCATTTGTGTTCAGTTTGGTGGCAATTCATATCTATCCAGTTTCCTCAATTCTCAACTATTTCCTGTGTAATGGATATCAGTCATGGTGTCTTAATTTACAGTAGGTTTCAAGCTTTCTGCTCAGTTTCTCCCTAAAGCGAAATCCCTCGAACCAAAGCCCAGACTCAAAAACACAGCAAAACACTCAGACACAGTAAGAATCGGCCATGATCCCTTCAGTTCCGGTCCTGAGACTACAAGAAGTCCAGAGTCTCCTCATTTTGGAACGAGATAATCAAAGCGGTTTATTCTGTACTAGTTTTATCCACACAAAACAATGCTATCCTGATCAACGGCATCACTAGGTTATTTTTAATTTCTACTCATTATTTCTAAAAATGTTGTAATTACCTTCATAAAGTGTACAATAATTTCTGTTGACCTTAGTCCCCATGAAATTTCATATGAAAATGGTAACAAACGTTGGCTTCTTCCCATCTTTTAGTGAGTTGGTGACCAAGTGAAACATTAAGTCCCAATCACTCTATGTGCATCATGAAGCACACACCATCAAGCAACTGTTCATTTTTAACGTAGATAGACCGAATTGTCGAATCATGTTGACTCCGGCTACATAAGCGTTAGCGAACGGATGTGGGCATGTCAAGCGACATGACAAACTGGAAAATCCATCAACTTTATGCAAACGAAGAGCAACATTTAATTCTGCAGACCTACACAAAGTGAAGTTTATTTATAAACTAATTTCAAGAGGATCACGTGCTTATGATTGCCTGCAGCCGGCCCCGCATTATTCAATTTATGATTCACCAATCAGATGATTCCTAAGCCACTATAAATACCCTAAGTTCCATATAACAGCCATCTTCGTTTTAAAAAATCCCCCCTTCAACCCCTACTCCTCCTCCTTTCCTAGATGGGTGGCACGGTGGCCCAGTGGTTAGCACTGTTGCCTCACTGCAAGAACCTCACTGGTTCTAGTCCTTACCAAGCCAGTCAACGTTTCTGTGCGCAGTTAACACGTTCTCCCTGTGCTCACGTGGGTTTCCATCGGGTCCCCGGTTTCCACCCACCGTCCAAAAACATGCAGCATAAGTTATTGACTAATCCAAATCGGCACCATAGACATGCTCCTAGTAAGTAGTTATCTCTTAAGAGCAATCACTTTCTGTTCATTAGCTACTGCAGCAGGGGAGTTCTTGAGATCTACCAAAGCTCAAACTCCCCTCTCGCCTTGCAAACGGGAGGGAGTCCTGGGCTCGAGGATCTTATGAGCTCAGGGCTCTCTCTCGGGACAGCAAACAAGCTTTATATTCAATCATCAGCTAAGTGTGAACTCTTGAACTGGTATATGATCTGTGCTACCCGCTTCGATCATGCTACCTCCCATTCAAAGGTAGGCAGCATTTCTCGATGATGATGAAATATGCTACCCATCAGATTGTGCTACCAGAATACTTTTGATGTAGAGTGGTGTGACATGAATCTGTAATATCACCCAAACCCTAACCGCAACCATACAAATATTCTGTTGGTAGCACGATATGATAAGTAATTTATTGCAAACAGTTTATATGGGCTGAATTTAACGAAACAAATGAAGTTACTAAATGTAATTTGATTGTTTAAATTCAGCCCATATAAATAGTTTGCAACCTGTTACCTTAAAAAAGTTTAGTAAATCCAATGAATTATTTTTTTTAATGTAGCATGAATTATCACAACGTTGGCGTTTGCAGCATGAGCAGATGAATATCCAAAATGACAGAGAACACACTTTTTTTTCTTGATCGTCATTTCAATTAAGCATTTTATGTACTGAATCGGTTCTCCACGTGTTTGCATGGGTTTCCTCAGGGTGCTCCGGTTTCCCCCACAGTCCAAAGACATGTGCTATAGGTGAATGGGTAAACAAAATTGGCCATAGTGTGTGAGTATGTGTGTGAATGCGAGAGTGTATGGGTGTTTCCCAGTACTGGGTTGTGGCTGGAAGGGCATCTGCTGCATAAAACATATGCCGGAAACGTTGGCGGTTCATTCCGATGTGGCGGCCCCTGATAAATAAGGGACTAAGCCGAGGGAAAATGAATGAAAATACTGAATCCATTTATATTTCATGTTGTCACTGAATAATGTTTATTTTCAGTGGCACGACAATTTGCTCTCAGTGAATATCATCATGAACATTACAGAAGCAAACTCAAGGTACTGTAGGAACACCCACTAGCGACTTCAATCACCACCCAGCGCGACAGGCAACAAAGCGACGCTACAAAGTTATTGCTAGTGTGAATGAGGCATTATCAGACCAAACCAGAAATATAACACAAGGTGTACGTTTATCAATAGATTGTTATATTATCTGTATCTGTGCAGTTTTTGTCATGATGATTTATTAATAAGGTTTGGGAAGAGCAGGATTAGATAATCAGCCAATTTGGCACAGGTTACGTCGCCTATGTAATCATCCTGACTACATTGATATGTGTATATACAGGGAGTGCAGAATTATTAGGCAAGTTGCGTTTTTGAGAATTAATTTTATTATTGAACAACAACCATGTTCTCAATGAACCCAAAAAACTCATTAATATCAAAGCTGAATATTTTTGGAAGTCGTTTTTAGTTTGTTTTTAGTTTTAGCTATTTTAGGAGGATATCTGTGTGTGCAGGTGACTATTACTGTGCATAATTATTAGGCAACTTAACAAAAAACAAATATATACCCATTTCAATTATTTATTTTCACCAGTGAAACCAATATAACATCTCAACATTTACAAATATACATTTCTGACATTCAAAAACAAAACAAAAACAAATCAGTGACCAATATAGCTACCTTTCTTTGCAAGGACACTCAAAAGCCTGCCATCCATGGATTCTGTCAGTGTTTTGATCTATTCTCCATCAACATTGCGTGCAGCAGCAGCCACAGCCTCCCAGACACTGTTCAGAGAGGTGTACTGTTTTCCCTCCTTGTAAATCTCACATTTGATGATGGACCACAGGTTCTCTATAGGGTTCAGTCAGGTGAACAAGGAGGTCATGTCATTAGTTTTCCTTCTTTTAGACCCTTTCTTGCCAGCCACGCTGTGGAGTACTTGGACGCATGTGATGGAGCATTGTCCTGCATGAAAATCATGTTTTTCTTGAAGGATGCAGACTTCTTCCTGTACCACTGCTTGAAGGTGTCTTCCAGAAACTGGCAGTAGGACTGGGAGTTGAGCTTGACTCCATCCTCAACCCGAAAAGGCCTCACAAGCTCATCTTTGATGATACCAGCCCAAACCAGTACTCCACCTCCAACTTGCTGGCGTCTGAGTCGGACTGGAGCTCTCTGCCCAGCCACGGGCCCATCCATCTGGCCCATCAAGACTCACTCTCATTTCATCAGTCCATAAAACCTTAGAAAAATCAGTCTGAGATATTCTTGGCCCAGTCTTGACATTTCAGCGTATGTGTCTGTTCAGTGGTGGTCCGTTTTTTCAGCCTTTCTTACCTTGGCCATGTCTCTGAGTATTGCACACCTTGTGCTTTTGGGCACTCCAGTGATGTTTGCAGCTCTGAAATATGGCAAAACTGGTGGCAAGTGGCATATTGGCAGCTGCACGCTGACTTTTCTCCAGTTCATGGGCAGTTATTTTGCACCTTGGTTTTTCCACACGCTTCTTGCGACCCTGGTGACTATTTTGAATGAACGCTGAGAAGCTTGGCAATTTTAAAGGTGCTGCATCCCTCTGCCAAGATATCTCACTATTTTTGACTTTTCGGAGCCTGTCAAGTCCTTCTTTTGACCATTTTGCCAAAGGAAAGGAAGTTGTCTAATAATTATGCACACCTGATATAGGGTGTTGATGTCATTAGACCACACCCCTTCTCATTACATAGATGCACATCACCTAATATGCTTAATTGGTAGTAGGCTTTCGAGCCTATACAGCTTGGAGTAAGACAACATGCATAAAGAGGATGATGTGGTCAAAATACTCATTTGCCTAATAATTCTGCACTCCCTGTACAGTATATTTAGCCAACCCAGCAAACTTTTTTGTATTTAAAAGATGTCTAATAGATGTCTAACAGACGTCTAAACCTAGACTAAAACAAGGCTAAATTTGGGCTGTCAGTGAAAATCTAACAGATGTCTAAGAACAGGCCAAAACTATAGTCATCAAATAAACAGAAATGAATGACTACACATATAAAGTCTGTCTAATCTCTCTATTTGACGAGTAGTCTTGTTTTGCTTATTCTTAGATGTCTATTAGACTTTCACTGACAGCCCAAGTTTAGCCTTGTTTTAGCCAAGTTGTCTCAGTTTAGATGTCTATTAGACGTCTATTAAAGACAAAAATGATTGCTGGGAACTTACCTCATTCCTCCTACACGCCAACCCCAAAGTCTTAATCAAATGTTATCCCATTTAGGTGAGGGTGCAACTGATGCATTTAAAAAGTGGATGCAACTGCTCGTCTTTGGACGACCCCTGATTAATAAGCATGATGTGCGGAAGTATCAACTGAATTATAATTGAGTTAAAGCTTAATAATTGCATCACTTTTGGGTGCAAATTATAATCATCATCTTCACCATGCCATGGGCCACAAAATGAGTCCAGACAAGCCAGATGTGATGTCTGTTGAGTACCCCATGCTATAGGCTATCAGTCATTGATTAATTTTTTATTTTATTTTTTCCATTATACCTTAATTGGGGCCTGAGTATCCCTAAATTAAAAATCCTAACATCACCCCTGCTTCTGATCCTAAATGACCCTTTGATTTCAAGGTGACATTGCGTCCACTCTCTGTTCCAGGTCTCTGTCAATGATGTCCACTTCAATCTGCAGTGTCTCAGTCTGAAGTAGTGAGTAAAGGCGTCCTCCATTAACTCAGTGTTAGCCTGCAGTTCTCCTGCTTACACACAGACTCTAGTGATTATCCCAGCACGACTGCAGCAATGTGGTGACAGTTCGGGTGACTCATTCTAAAAGCAAAACAATTAGACGAAAATGACATATACAAAGGATGAGCAAAAACCTTGAGAGCGGGATATAAAAAAAAAGAGAGAAATGAACTGCTGTTGAACTGTGGCATGTATAAGGACTTTGAAAGCGCTACTGAGTGTAAGTGGATTGTGCCTAGAGCAAGGACATATTTTAAAGAGAGTGAAGCAGTTGGTGTTTAATAATGGAGTTTATGAAATGCCGTCAATATTTTTTTATTATTATTTATTTTTATTTTTGAAATACAAGACTGAGTGAAGGAATTCTGAAGTGGCTCGTGCTCACCAAGGCAGCACACTGAATTAAAATACAGTAAAACAGAAATACTGTGAGATGTTACTACAATTTAAAGTAGCTGTTTTGCATTTTATTACTACTGAAAAATACTGACAAGTCACTGACTATAATTTGGCCTAGTCCTTGATTTATCAGGGGTTGCCACCAGTGGTGTAGTCCTAAAAAAAAAGGTGGTGTACTATTACACCCGACCTAAATTTTAAATGAAAGTAGGCAAAGAAACGACGAAAGTCAATGCTTCTTTGATTCATTAGCTATATATATATATATATATGCGCCACTGTTTTCATATCAAAATTAAAGGGGACTAAGGCGATCATTTAGTAGTGTACAGTTCATGAGCTAATCGCAAAACCTTTAAGGGGGCTGAATAGAAATATAGGAGGGCTAAAGCGACACCCATGCTGTTTCATAAATTTACTGTACCTGAACGTTTCAGCGAGACATCATTCAGTTGACTTGTCATGGTCTTCGAAAAACTCTCATAAAATTTTCTCACAGATGCTGCGGTTATCAGGTGCGGGGAATAGCGCAAGTTAAACAAAAATGCAACAAATTAAGATGCGAGTTAAAAAAAACCTTTGGTATACAGTTAAAGGGGACATGAATACACATAAATTAGAGAAGTTTAATCAGAAAAACAAGTGAGTATACCGAGGGTATACGCAATTATTGATCCTCAGAAGTGGTAATACCCAAACAGCTCATGAAAAAAGTAAGCATACTGAGTATACGTGCATATAGCAAGGACTACACCACTGGTTGCCACAGTGGAATGAACCGCCAATTACTCTGGAATGTGTTTAATGCAGCGGATGCCCTTCTAGCTCTAGAAAACACCTACACACACTCTCATTCACATAAATACACTATGGCCAATTTTGTTTACCCACTTCCCCTATACCTCATATCTTTGGATTCTGGAGGAAACCAGAGCACCCAGAGGAAAACAAACATGGGGAAAACATGCAGAAACTCCATGCAAAAATGCCTCCTGGCCCAGCCAGCCTTTTTAAAAAAGTGACTTAACTCATCGTAACTTAGAACTGTGAAGTGGACCTAACTTTTTAGGTGCTCCGGTTTCCCCCAGAAGTCCAAAGACCTGTGTTATAGGTGAAATGGGTAAGCTAAATTGTCTGTAGTGTATGTTTGTAAATGAGTGTGTATGGATGTTTCCCAGTGATGGGTTGCAGCTGGAAGCAAAACATATGCTGGATAAGTTGACGGTTCATTCAGCTGTGGCGACCCCAGATTAATAATGGGTCTAAGCCGAAAAGAAAATGAATGAATGAATGTCTGTACTCTTGTTGTGTGAATGCAATTAAAGTTGCATTTAGATCCACTTTGTTTTACCTACTCTTCGTTCCTCAACTTCATTTAACAAGAGCTATACTGTAGTTGATTAGAAAAACCCTCAGCTCACTTAATATTCTGCTACTATAATGTCCATAGGCAAAAAACTAAAAAACCACTTCCTTCCTAAAATCTTTGACAATGTTATATATGATGAGCATAATAAGAGTTTATCTATTAAAACCATATGGCAGCACCTGGAATGCTAATAATATGAAGATCTTTACTTCTTTTGTTGCACAAGATCCTATTTGTCATAATTCTGGTGTGTCAATAGGTGCGTTTGACTTGAACCATGGCTGCAGCCGGTGATCAACGAGATCAGCCGAGCGCAGGTGGGGGCGTAGTTGAAAACGGAGTCGTCAAGCTGGACAGCCGGACACTTCGCGGCTCAAAGTTTTGGCAGTCATGATGACCGATCACATGGCGTCATCATCATTAATTTTTTTTATTTTTAAAAACAAAAGATTTACAGTACAAATAAAACAGAATAAGGTCTCTACAAACTATAGTTCATTTTTAAACAAAAAGAGAATTATGAATTAAATATATAATAAACACATGAGAGAAATAAGGGGAAAGGAGAGGGTAATATAAACATAAAAATGAATAGGCCTATTAAATACAAAGCAATAAGCACAAATTCTAGGAGTTGAAACGCCAGTCTTTAGGCTATACTTCTTGTTTGAATATGCTAAAAGGGGTTTGCATTTATTTACATATATATATATATATAATATATATATATTATATATATATATATATATATATATATATATATATATATATATATATATATGATATATATTCAAAAGTGTAAAATCCAAACAATGTGTTTTGATTAACCTTAAACAATGATTAAGATATTTTGGGATAATGAAAGCATTTTCAAAAAGCCACATTAATCCAAGAGATTGAAACAAAAGGACATTTCCTAAATAAGTGAGCTACACTGTAAGTAGAAGTTTCCTAGAAATATCAGGTACATCAACATCACTTTTAAAACTTGAGCATAAATGGCTAGACAGGAAAAAAAATTAAATATATAATTATATAAATAATTTTATAATTATTTAATAAAATAGTTTGTTTAACTTAATTTGTTAAGAAACCGGTGTCAGGATCAATGGTGGTAATTATTTTATTACAAGTCTGTAAGACTTATTTGAGTTGATACTTAGGTTATTTACTAAAATATATCATTTAAATCGCTCATGGAGCTGAATGCTGAATGTCTGTATAAAAAAGGTCAAAAATAAACCTGTGCAAACAATCTAGCCTTTATAAACAAATTATTTAACAAAAAATGATTACTGCAGTAAAATATTTGTAGTCTTTTAATAAGCATGATATATTCAAGATAGAGAGGGTATGAAAAGTTAATAGTTTGTTTTGAAATTTGTAAATCGGAATTTTGTCCAATAATAAACACAAAACACACGTGGTTGTTGTCATGGCGGAGAACTTGGCCAATCATGTAATACGGTTGTCGTCATCGCAGTTTCAGCAGTCGCTTTTTCAGACCGCTGCACCGGCTGAATCAGTCTCTGATCTCGGAGTGCTGTCGCGGTACTTTTATGCCCACGTGCGTCTGCGCGGCGTCAATCCGGACAAAATTCTAACCAGCAGCACCACTTTAAGACAGATATTGACGATCTGCGCAGCTCTGCATGAAGTTGAACGCACCTTATGGCTGTTTCTCAATTGCAAGAACGCAGAGAACGAACTTGCGTTCTTGTGAAGGCCGGTCTTGCCAGGTGTCCTCAGAAGAACGAACTCGGGAGACCGCGAGAACAGAGAACGCGTCCTGTGAGAAATGAGATGCTGCGTTCTTCCTGAAGGTCATGTGACCTTCCTGCGTTTTTAATGGAAAATTATTTAAACATTACAGAATTCATACAATGATTTTTTTTTTCACAATATACTATACTATGCATAAAGACTTTACAAATATGCATTGCACAATATAGATAAAACTAATTTTAATACGAATTTCAGCAAATAAAGACCCTAATGTGTTATTCCTTTATTAAGACTTTCATGGTGATGTTTACTTTCTCTGTTTCATTTAGGGAAACTCCTGAGATAAATAAGTTATATCTCTGAACTTTAATAACAAATCTATATAAAATGCTGTGCTTCCCACCTCCAGTCGCAATGACTTCTGGGACTTCTCAAGCGAGTTCACTGCTCAAGTTTGCATCCATGCGTCCTCGATATCAAGAACACATCTGGGAAGTTTCACGCGTTCTCCGTTCTTGAGTATTGGAACTGAACTTTGGCAGTTGATGATGATGTTACACGAGAACACGAGGACGCAAGGTCGCTGAAGAGCGCATATTGAGAAACAGCCTATGTGTTGTGTTCATGTAGATGTTATGTCATGTGATGTCCCATGTGTCGTGTTCCATGTGCTTCTGTTTATGTCATGTGATTCCTTTGTTCTGCTTTCCTGCCATTTCTTAGTTTCATTAGTTCCATCTGTGTCGCGCCCCTGTATGTGTTCAGTTTAATCATGTCTTGTGTATACCCCTGAGTTCAGTTTATTCGCTGTTTAATATTATATTGTCAGCACTCCTTGTCCTGGCTGTGGTTAATGTTTCAGGTTCTGTTGTAAGTGTGATTTGTAAATAAATGTGTGCTTTTGATAATCCTCATTTCACAAGCTTTACTGCTACAGTACAACTCTGACACTATTTAAGTCATTTTCATGTGTTATGCATGCAATAACTGTTGATACGTGCAATGAAGGTAACTCTGATTAAGAACTGGATGATGTTGTTTTGAAACTCCTGAAATATTTATACTAACTTGACAAATTCCACTTAAGCTTGTAAATGTTTAAGGGTTTTCTTCTCTCCACTCATCAAGTTCTGCTTTTTTGTGTGTTCAGATATAAATATAACCTGATCGCACTGTTCCAAGGAGACATGCTTAAGATAATTTAATGAAGTAAAACATGTTCTTAGATCAACATTCTTATTGGTCCTGGAACAACATTACTATCGACCAGTTAAGCTGGGTACACACCACAAGATAGTCAGGATGATTTTGGGACGATTTCTCCCCCTTCGACAATCCTAGGTAATGTCCTGATTATCTTGTTGTTACTAAGAATTATTTTAACAGATCTGCGTGAGGTGTATTAAAGGAAATTTTCACGTGGTTAGAAACCTTTGAGTTACTTTCTTATGTCAGACCCAATAGAAGATATCCTGCAACAATTGACTTACACCGTTGAAAAACACATACTAAGTCAGTGGTTACCTAGCTTTATTCAAAATATCATCTTTTGTGTTTAAAGGTCCCATAAAGAGTCTCCATACAACAGCTGAAACATCTGATAAGAGGGTCCTGCTGAGCTTAGTTAACACAGAATAGTTTGTCCATAGCTAGTATAAGGTATTGTCTCACAGACAGAGCTTTGGGTTAAGTTGCTTGAAGACCAATGAGTTAACATTGATGCTGAGGAACTGCACTATTCATTGTCATTAATGAAGTCTTCTCCCTGTAAAAACTTTGATCAGCTTACTTATTTTATGTATTAGACTCATCTAATATATTGGAGAAGTCAAATATCGCAAAATCTAACACAGGTCAATGGTCGCCTAATTTTGAGATTAAAAATAAACACATACAATTAAGTTCAAATCAATCCCTGTAGCTCCAGATGAGGTCTTGTGGAGTGAAATTACAGGTCTTTGGCAGAAAGAGAACATTATTTACAAATATTGTATTTAATTCAAAGTTCTCAGTGTGCACAAAAGTGAGTGCAAGCTTCCAGTCACTTGATGATGTACTGTATGTGTGTGACACTATTTCACAAGCAAACACTGTTGTATCTTTCTCTATCTTTCTACTTCAAAATATAATTCTAATTAAATATACCGTAAAATATGCAGGGTTCCACACAATTCATTCATGTTGTCCCAACAGAAATCGAGACTTTGTTAACTTTATATGCAAATTTATGTAGATTGAACATAAAACAATTAGGTTAAATCAAGAATTGTGTTGCTACAGCTCATTTTAAATAATGAGTTTGAACAAACAGCAAAAATCTTTTTTTTTCTTGAGTGTATCAATTCAATTTCCTAATATGGATTATTTTTTATATATCAAATATAACATTTACTACAAATTTCTCAGTGAAATTGTTTTTACGACACATTTATTCTGGTATGTATTAACATGTCATAATTTTCAGAAGCTGTTTCAACAAGATGACTGAATAATGCTTCAAAATATATTTCTAGCCTGTCTCACAGAAAAGAGAATGCCATGCAGTTTTGAAATAATGTTGCGTGGTGACTAAACAAAGACAAAATGCTATATCCGGGTGTCCATTCACATGTAAATCTAGACTTAACTTGCAGTCACGTCTGCAAACCTCCAAAGACAGAAAAGTAGGCTTTTAAATACCTCAGTCAAAGCAAGTAGGAGTCTGCACTGCAGAGATCCAGCGGCACTGAAGGGTCTGTGTGGGTGAGACTGGATGCCAGCATGTTACTATCGACGGGGACCACAGTGAAGGATTTCCTTAGCTACACACGGTTGCCTTGGACACAGACTGACCCAGACGTTTAAAATAGCCACTGTCGGTACTGCCACGTTGAAGCAGGCCTTTTCAAGCTTTGCCCTGTTAATGAGGTGAAACTCATTGTCTGATTTGTTCATTCATAACACCTTCTTATCATGGGCGTAGTTACCAGAGTGGCAAAGCTCTAAAGATGAGCTTTTCCAACTAGCAACTAATTTGGTGTGAGCAAAAACACACTATTTTGTGTGTGTCCCTTTAAATACAAATGAGCTGCTGCTTTCCGGAAGAGGGCGGAGCCTTCACACATTATTCTGACACTCCAGAAACAACAAAAGAAGTGAATCTTCTACAGTCAAAATGACCAGAAAAAATCAACAGTCCGACAATGTTGCAGAGGAAGATGCCAACTTCTAGAGTGAACGAAATGACATTTCTATATGTTTATATTGTGGAGTAATATCAATTCAACTCATAGACTAGCAAGATACTGCTTTGTTCCAATGTACTGGACTTACACTATAAGTATAGTTCTCTTTTTAGTTTTCATAAAAGGTTCAACTTTCACTTGACTATACAATGTATATTATATGTGTTTATGAAATATGTTGACAGTGAATGTCTTCTGTTCTTATACAGAGTGAATGCTAGCTTTAGCCACATTAGCCGTACAACATTTACAGTAAACAAGCACATTTGAAATAAAATGTGGAAACAGTTTAAAATATGAATTGACTTATATGTTTTGGACATAATGTCAGAGTACAAAGCACTGGTACTGATCAAAAAGAAAAAGTGTTGAAGCGGTTTGTCATAAAATATATTTTGGCAAAATATAACACTTAACTGGCATTCTTTAGTGCATTTTCTTCATCAATTAAATTAAACCACACTACCCTACAAGGCTCAAATCTCAGACGTTTATGGAGATTCTTATGTTTGGCGATTCACCCAAAAACTGAACAGTTATAGCCCCGGTTTCACAAACAAGGTTCAAGGCTAGTCAAGATGAAATTGCATGTTTGAGCGATCTCAACTCAAAATAACTTGCAGTGAGATGTCTTAAAATACATCAGTGTCATTGTTTTGTCTCCAGGTGCACACCAGTAATATATTTTTCTAAGGCCATTTTATAAATGTGGCTTAAATCGCCTAATTTATCTAAGGCCTAGTCCTGGCTTAATCTAAGCGCTGTTTGTGAAACTGGGCCATAATGTTTTGTTTTTCTGGCACAGACATTGTAGCTTGCTTTCTATATAGCTGCTGTTCTGCTTACCTTTGAAGAAATTGAACCAAACAATAACTTTGTACACTTAAAGAAAATAGATTCTTTTTAAAAGCATTCTTTAGATAGCAGAAGAAATTTTGTGGCGCAAAATCTAAAGCATATATTGCAAAAGCATTAATTTCCGAATCCACTTTTGCAGGACAGAAAATATGTCCCGCACCCTAGCGCATGGTCTAACAGGGCTGTGCTTATTCTCTTAATAAGTTATGGGTGTTTTTTGAGCACAACCTGCATTAAACCAATCAGACTCTCCTCTTATTTGCTTTAAGAGTCAGTTGTGTCACGCCATCGGGCATTTGCTATTTACATGGTGGACTTTGTAAGTGGAAAAACTGAATGCTTTACTAGAGAGAAAACAGCAGCGCGAGGATAAAGAATGAACCTCCTCTATTAGGCCTCTTTACTTTCTCTTAACTTTACTTTTACTGTTTACTTTACTCCATTACTTTTGTGGATAAAGAAACGGTGTTGTACACACTCCACTGAAGACATCTTAGCCTACATATTTAATTTCACTTGTTAAGCGCAAAGATTTGTTTCAAAACTATTTCTAAATTCAGTTCTAATTTTCAGCAAATGAATAAATGAACAATAATAACGAAGTGTGGTCAAGTTATATCCAAACACACTTGCTATTCTTATGCCCCATGTGGTGGTGCATACATTTCCAAAGCCTGACAGGTGGACAAATCTAAACTTGTTTTTATTAAAACAAATAAAAATATGCAAATAATAATAAATACTACTAATAACATTATACAAATGCAAATTGTCATGAAATTTTTTTTTAAAAATTATATTTTTAAATATAAAATATATAAATTTATATTTATATAGAAAATAATAATTTTTGTAACATTTAAAAGTTTCAGATGTAAAGATATTTGTGCATTGCTGTAGCCTACATCCTGTTTGTATTAAGCAGTGTGTACACGTTTGAACCTGCATAGGCACATAACTAATGCGATCTGCGGTGGAGTTTAGACCAGCTTTTAGTTGGTCAATGGCATGGTCTATTTCAGTTTCTCAAAACAGCAACGCGCCAATAATGCTCATTTCTAGACCGGAACACCATGAGTCCACAAAGTGGCGCAAATTGATTTGCTATTTAAACAACCTGGCGCAAAACATGAAAATTAGGGATGCGCTGGTCTGAAAATAGCAACAAATCGCACCAAACACGTTTTGGACCTTATCGCACTCTGTTTCAAAGGTATACAGTAGTTCACCTGGAAATGAAATCGCTGTCATCATTTACTCACCAACTTATTTGATTTTCTTTCTTCTTTAGAACACATTTTTATTTTTATTTTGAATTATGCTGGTTGATGTCACTCATGACTTCCACAGTAATCTCCTACTATTAAAGTCAATGGGTATCATCAACCAGCATGATTCAAAATATCTTCTCGTGTTCAACAGAAGAAAGACTTTCATAAAGGTTTGAAATGAGAGAGAGTAAATGATGAGGTAATTTTTTATTTTGGGATGAACAATCACTTTAAAAGTCTGTATAATAAAACATAACAACCAGTCAGAGATGAAGTGAATGCAAAGTGGTCAGTCTGAGAAAAAGAGACTCCAACAATCTGTCAGCGCGCCAGAACTTACTGCCTTTAAAATGACTTTGAGCTCGAGCTCTCTTCACCATATCACTGACTGAATCTTTGATATCAAAGAAGGTCATAACAAACGATGTGCATTGGAGGACAATCGATTCAATGCAAAGCTAATTTGACCTATTTTGGTGAAAGCGTATCACTGCATCTTCATTTTCTCCATTACTCTAGTTGTCAGGTTATAAAGACATTCACCAGAGACGTATTTGTGACATCAAAAGCCTTATAGTGGAGAGAGAACAGCTATTTTTATTTGCCTGAACCTGGGATCAAGAGAATTCAGCATCCAGACAATGTTATATGCAGGGCCCTTGTGATTTCCTCGCACGCATTACTGGCAATTCTCTTCAGATGCGCCAGAGACAGATTTCAGCCTCTTATCTAATGTCAAGAGAAAGCTTGTGACTGAGCTCGTACAGCTGGAGATGTGTATGGAGATGGAAGAGTTTGTTCCATTAAAACAAAATGTACACCCTGCTGCTGGAGACTGTTGAGGACGCTTAGAAGGTGCTGGACGGCAAGTGATGGCTGTAGGAAATGATTATTTATGGAGTAGAACAGAATAGGCCAGAACACCAAGGACTGAGATTAAAAAGGAATAGTTCATCTAAAATTGCAAATGATTTAAAACAAGCTGTAGAAATAAAATTAAAAACTACAAAGACAGTGAATTCAAATGAACAGATTGCAAATTAACATTTATCTTTTGCATTTAGGATTATCTCTTTTTTCAAATAAGCCATTTCTTTAACATTTTTAATAATTGAAAATCATAAAAAATCATCATCAATTATAAGAAATAAAATAATAATAAATCATGAAAACTGTAACATTAATTCATTTTCCTTCAGCTAAGTGCCTTTATTTATCAGGGATCACCAAAGTGGAATGAACCACCAACTTATCCAGCATATGTTTTACACAGCGTATGCCCATACAGCTGCAAACCAGTACTGGGAAACACCCATGCACACTCATTCACACACATACACTATGGCCAATTTAATATATTCAAATCACCCATATAGCGCATGTCTTTGAACTGTGGGGGAAACCGGAGAACCCAGAGGAAACCCACGCAAACATGGGGAGAACATGCAAACTCCACACCGAAATGTCAACTGACCTAGCCAGGACTCAAACCTTCTTGCTGTGAGGTGACAGTGCTAAAGACTGAGACACCAGGTTGCCCAAAACTGTAACAATGGATTTAATTTTAAATTAATCATGCATGCAAAACTGTAAATAAGCAAAAACATATAAATCAAAAAAAAAAAAAAAAAAAGAACTACAGAAACTAAGATATTAAAAGGTTCTTACAATAATAAAAAAAGTAAAAAAACAAAAAAAAAACAAAAATAAAGTAAAATAAAAATGAAATGAAATGGTTATAAATACTAAGATGATATGAATATAAGACGAATATGAGTTATCATTCATTCATTTTCCTTCGGCTTAGTCCCTTTATTATATATATATATATATATATATATATATATATATATATATATATATATATATATATATATTAAATAAATGCACTTTCCCCAAAAATGTGAAGTTATTCAGTGACAGTTGCCAGAGATTTCATTCCTCTATGTAATCTCGAGGACACCGATATGAGCTTCCCCAGGGAATCTAATCAGGAATCTGATTCAACTGATCGGAAATAACCATCTTGCAAATATTCCCTCCTTCATTCATTTTCTTTCGGCTTGGTCCCTTATTTATCAGGGGTTGCCACAGCGAAATGAACTGCCAACTTATCCAGCACGTTTCACGCAGCAGATGCCCTTCCAGATGCAACCCAGTACTGGAAAAATTAGTTATTATACTTCACATAAATAAATTATAATACAATTATAAAAATAAAAACTAAAATCAAATAAAAATTAAAAACTACAATACCACAGATGGTGACATGAATTATTTCATAATAAATATGGATATTGAAAATAAAAAAATAATAAAAAGGGTAAAAAAACAAACTACAGTTGAAGTCAGAATTATTAAGCCCCCTGAATAATTAGCCCCCTGTTTATTTTTCGAATTTCTGTTTAACGGAGAGAAGATTTTTTCAACACATTTGTAAACATAATAGTTATAATAACTAATTTCTAATAACAGATTTATTTGATCTTTGCCATGATGACAGTAAATAATATTTGACTAGATATTTTCCAAGACACTTTACAGCTTAAAGTGATATTTAAAGTCTTAACTAGGTTAATTAGGTTAACTAGGCAGGTTAGGGTAATTAGGCAAGTTATTGTATAATGATGTATTATTCTGTAGACTATCAAAAAAAAATTAGCTTAAAGGGACTAATAATTTTGACCTTAAAATGGTGTTTAAAAAATGTAAAACTGCTTTTATTCTAGCCGAAATAAAACAAATAAGACTTTCTCCAGAAGAAAAAATATTATCAGACATACTGTGAAAATTTCCTTGATCTGTTAAACATCATTTGGGAAATATAAAAAAAAATTCAAAGAGACTTGCATGTTTGTGTTCTTGTGAGTTTTCTCCGGGTGCTCCAGTTTCCCCCACAGTCCAAAGACATGCACTACAGGTGAATTGGATTAGCTAAATTAGCCGTAATGTATGAGTGTGTGTGTAAATGTGAGAGTGTATGGGTGTTTCCCAGTATTGGGTTGCAGCTGGAAGTGTATCCACTGCATAAAAAATATGTTGGAATAGTTGGCGGTTCATTCCGCTGTGGCAACCCCTAATAAATAAGGCACTAAGCAGAAGGAAAATGAACATTACATTTACATCCAATATATGTGCCAAGTAGCAGAGTAAATAATGGAAACTCCCCACATTTTCTCCATCTATTACATGGCTTTAAAAGACAGCTTCTGTAGCACTGGAGAAATCCGTCTCCTCTTGACAGACTACAGTGAGTCCTGTCATTTATCTGAAAGCGCACCTCTGTAAAGCGTAGAGCACAGACAGCAGAAGCCGAAGCTGAAGGATGACGTTCAGTTTGATGCTATCAATCATATCTCATGCTTTCACACAGGATCATTGATTTTCATGCGGGGCTTGACATTAGCTCAACACATCAGCCAAGTTAATGCAGGTCTGTCTCGCCATCAGCTCCATCATGTTGTCAACGCTTTTAGCTTCTGTAAGTAACACATCAACATGATAAGTAGAATGATCTCACATATTTAATGTAGATCTTAAAGCTCCATTAATTACAATTACGCCATCAACCACGGTTTAGGGACACGAGGAACAGGGATGATTAATGCTAATTTATCAGCCCTATTCAGTGCGGATGGCTGCTAGCTGACTCATGTTCTATAGAGCCATTAAAATCAAATTATATGGCGCTTGAGACCCGTTTTCTGCAGTGAATACTATGAAGTTGGCAATTTCAGCTTCACACAATTAGATTGATGAGCAAAGCTGATTTCTCATGTGGACAAAAATCAAGCGGCACTCACTGTGGCTTTGATAATCATGGTCAGCTATTAGAACTATTCATTTTTCTGAAGCACTATTAGAACAACATACCGTAAGCAAACCACAGCGTTATTTTTAGCGCAAAGCTATTCGAGCCTCTTCACATAACCAAACATCGGCTCTTATTGGCTCATCATTTATTCTCCCTTATGTGGTTTTAAACCTTTATGAGTTTCTTTCTACTGTAGAACACACAAGAAAATATTATGAAGGATGCTGATTGCTGGGACCAGGGCTGGCCCTGTACATTTGGGGGCCTTAAGCAGGATATTTTTGGGGCCCTACCTTGCTCTAAATAGTGGAGTATTGCCATTGCAAACCGTCCACAATGACTTTATTACTTATTAAATGCAATCAATGAAACAGAAAAGTGATTTCTTCTACTTAATAACTGTCTGAATGACTTTTTTCTGGCACTATTTTTATCAACTACCAGCTTCAAAAAATAAGAGTTAAACTATCTTTAAAGGGGTGGTCCCGGGTGTATTTTTCAAGCTTTGTTGTGTTTATGTGGTGCAAAGCAATGTGTGCTCATGTTTCATTTGTGAAAAATCAGACACATATATCTTACTTTAATTATATAATATACAGCTACTCAGCTAACATGAAAACGACTGTCATATTTCCTAGTTCCTCCAAAGGACCGCCCTCAAGAGGCTCTGATTGGTCAACTAACAAAATGTGCTGAGATCAGCTCCATGTCACCAGGAAACATCCTGCTAAAACATTACAGCACATCTGGTCATGCCCCTTCGCTGCGCAGGGTGTATGCTTGTAACCTGAAAGGTTTATGACATCATTAACTAGGATGTATTTTTTTGTAGTCCCCAAACTTTGCTCGCTGTAGGCTTTGCTAAGCTAACTCTGTAATAGCAAATGTCTCCCTTTGTATTGAATTTTGAGCATCTTACATTCGGAGATGTTGTTTATGTTCACATACAGTAGGTACATTACACATCAGCTAAAGTTTACAATATGATATCGTTGTGGACCACCCCTTTAATAAAGGGACCGGTGATTCCTACTTTGCGTCCTTCTGGAGCGTTTAAAACATATTCTAATAATTTGGCAAACAGATTGAAGATTCCATAAAAAAAACTAGGTTGAGTTTTTTTTTTTTATAAATTCCAAAAGCAAAAACCCTGGAATGAAACGACACTGAACAATAATTAGCCAAAAGTGAAAATGCATTACTTGGTAATAAAATATACATTCTGAACTCATTAAAAACTCAAAAAAATCAACAACAAAACAATTGAAATTAATACAACGATTGATTGATAAATAATAAAATCAATAAGCAAATAATGTAAGTAAATATGAAAAAAAATATTAATATAAAAAACATGAAAAAGTGAAGCAACAAAAACTGGGATAATGTTAATACCCAAATACAAACTTTATTTTTCCCCTCAGTCACCTTCCCTGTTCCTTACATTTGAGATGCAGGGTCCAGAGCTTATATTAAACTATGATTAATAAAATTTGGTCATAAATTTTATAAACATGTCTCAGGAAAAATATTACCAGTGTGCAAAATATGTCAGTGAAAGACACTTTTCAGTAAAATGCACTTTAGATTAAGTTTAAAAAAATTTAAATGTATCATAAGTAGACAACATTTATTAATCTGTAATTGCCTATTTTCGAAAAATGTGCTACTATATCATGTCTTTAACATCATCATTAGCACTTAAAAGCGATGCCAAAAATGATTTTGTGCTTGTCTCTTCTCGTCGTGATTTTCCCCTCAGTTTTTCTACACTTGAAGAATAACGTTATATTTGTTTCATTTTCGCGATTCAATTTCCAAAATAAATCAGGTATATACAGTATAATGAGGCCGGCAATGAAGCAAAGGCCATGGCTGTGTCTGTGCACGGATTCGCGTTCTTGTGGGACCGGTCAGTCTCTCAGGTTATCTTGGAAGAACAAACTCGAACCGCGAGAACACAGAACATATCTGAGAAATGAAATGCTGCTAGCTTCCTGTCGATCACATGAACTTCCCATGAAAACAATTTAAACTTTAATAAAAATATGATTTGTTTCTTTTCAGTGAATATGTATACATATTTAAGAACTAAAGCACTGCCAATGAACATAAATTGTAAAATGCAAATAAAAACAATTTCAGCAAGGAAACAGTTCGCACCACTAGCGGGTTGTGGGAGCCCCCTAGTGGCGGCAGAGCCCTAAGCAGCCACTTAGCTCGCTTATAGGGAGGGCCCATAAACTTCCGTAATAAGGGAAAAAAAATTGCGATGGGTGCCAGGTACCAGCATTTTTCAAAATATCTCCTTTTGTGTTTAACAAATGAAACTTGAATAGGTTTTGAACAAATAAAGGTGAGTAAATTATGCCGAATTTTCATTTGTGAACTATCACTTTAACAGAAACTGTCTAAAAAATTCACACATTTTTATTAAACGTTCATGGTTGCATTTCTTTGTTTGTAAATCATGTTTAGCGATCTCCATCTGCTTTGATTTTTTTGTCTGAATATCACTTTGCTTTATCATTTCAGTATAATGAAACAAAAATATCTCTTCTCTTATTAGTTGTTTTTACAATTAAAAACGTAAAGCTGTATTTTTTTAATGCAACTATTTTACAATATTATTTGCAGAAAATTGGTTAATTTGGTTAACTTAATTTGGTTTTGCTTAAATGGTTACAGTTCATTTTGATGGTCCGTTTGTTGAATTTAAGTTACATTGCATCTACATGCCAACTAATTCTCATTAAATTATAAGTAGACTGTTTAATTTCCCAAAAATGAAACATCTCTCATCATTTACTCATCCTTTTTTTAAATATTTTTTAATTTAACACAAAAAACGATTGACAACATTGGACAATGTTGAAAATCGGTAGACATTGACTTTCATAGTATTTGTTTTTTCCTACTGAGAAGCTCCAACATTCATCTTTTGAGTTCAACAGAAGAAATAAACTCATAAAGGTTTAGAACAACTTGAGGTTGAGTAAATTTTAATTTTTTTGGGTGAACTATCCCTTTAACAGACGCTGTCTGAATAATTTGATCATCTCACACCGGCCAGTTCTTATTCCATCCAGTAAGCCTGAAAACCCTCCGGCAGTCATTCGCCGAGGACAAGCTTGCTGGATGGATTGACCACTGACATCAAACTGACAAGCAGATGTTGGCTGATGCCTGCTTTCTTTATTCAGTGTCTCCTCAGTAATACTGTGCTCCTGCCTCAGGGAAAAACTGTCCCAACTGAAATTTGCCTGTTTGTTTTGGCACCACAAGAAGGTCCTTCAGTAGTGACTATCCTGGGGTCTGTTCTTCTTACTTTGTTTAAAAGATCTAAGATGATTTGCCTTTTGATAGTAATAACAGACCTCTGGTTAATTTGAAAATCAAACTAAAATATATGGATTAATTGATCTGTGATTATTGCATGTGCTCTTATTTATTGTGAAAGACAAATATATCAATCCTCAAAATCAGGATCATCAATGCAGCTAATAGGTCTATACTATTTAATATAATTTGGCATTTATAAAAAATACTTTGTTTTTGAAAAGTGAACATGGGCATATGTTTGATTAAAAATGTAGAAATATAAAATAAATATTATTAAAATGTAAAGCACTTTTCAAATTCAGGTCCAACATAAAAAATAAAATGCAAAATGTAAAACTTTCTCACGGTGCTGTAATTTGTGTTTCATCCAGCCTGATCTCACGAGGAAACGTAAGTATTTTATGTTTTGTCAGTTTAGTGGCTAATTCGTACGAATTCATACGAGTTCAGTTGTACGAAAATGTACGATTTTAAAAAGGCGTGGCACCTAACCCCGCCCCTAACCCCAACCGTCATTGGGTGATGAGCAAACCATACTAATTTGTACGAATTAGATCGTACGAATTCATACTAATTAGCCACTAAATCAAAAAGGTACGAATTGCTGTGAAATTGCGTTGGTTTCATCCCCATAATTGCTTGTAATGTTGCAATTTATTACTGTAAACAATGTATGTATTTTGTGACACCATAATAATAAACGGCAGAGCATAATATGAAACAAGACTTTCTATTTTGTCCATAATATATATTGTCATACTGCTCAGCCCTAGTTTAAATCAAATGAATTGAAATACAGGTGTGAAAGTGCCCTTAGATATCTAATCAGCCAATCAAAATGCAGCAACTCAAGGCATTTAGGCATGTAGACAAGGTCTGCTGAAGTTTAAACCAGGCATCCAAATGAGGAAAAAAATGTCTTTAAATGTGACGTGTTAGACAAGCTATGGTCTGATTATTTCAGAAACTGCTCATCTGCTGGGATTTTCACACACAACTATTATAGTTCTTGCAGAACATTTAAAAAATGTTATTAAATAAATAAATAACCCTGCCGCAGCAGTCTGTTGCTGTCCATGTACATGACCACAATGAATTCATCTTATAATGGCTATCCAGCAGTCACAACACACACGTCTCAAAGCTCAAATCATCTCAAACTGGTTTCTTGAACACAACAATGAGTTTACTTAACTCAAATGGCCTCCACAGTCACCAACCAACAGAGCACCATTGGGATGAGAGATTTGCTTTATAAATTTACAGCCATCAAATCTGTGTGGTGTTATCTTGTCAATACTGAGCAGGAATGTTTTCAGCACATTTCTGAGTCTATGCTTCAAAGAACTGAGTCAGTTCTCAAAGCAAAAGGGGTCCAATTCAGTACTAGCAAGGTGTACCTAATAAAAATGTGTGAGTAGTCCTTCGGTGCCATTTAATTGAGATCCATTAGTACAAGTTATACAGCGGAGCTGTTGCAAAAACTACTGAAGCCTGAAATTATTAGCCTAAAAAGCATAACAGCTCATGCTAACGCTGCCTTTATGCCTCTAAAAGCTGCTATGTGATTGGCTAAGGGGCTGTTCACACAGAATGTGTTTTTCCTTTCCAACCTGCTACTTTTCTATTGTTTTTCAATAGAAACTTGATAGTTATATTTGACTGTTACACTCATGTCTCGCATCTTTTAAAGACTTTTTTAGATGCTGTGTCAAGTTGAAAGATCTTCAACTTTCACACACAGCGCAGCTCTTCATTGTCAGGTCCAATAGCAGTAAACCAATCAGAGGAACTCAGAGGCGGAGCAACCATTATAATGCCAAGCTTTATCCACTTGTTAAGTTGTGACGTATGGAATACTGTTTCCGGGTCCAAGCTGTATACTGTATATATATATATATATATATATATATATATATATATATATATATATATATATATATATTGTGATCATGATTTTCGAAAGTATTACATTGCTTTGTCAATGTTTATTTTTTACCATTTGTCGAGTCTCCCCATACAGTTTGATAGAGCGCTTGGACCTGGAAGTTGACATGACAACTGTTATTTGAAGTTATATCATGGAAGGAGGCACTCATTGTGGCTTTGTCCAGATATCCTGAGTTATATGATGTATCTTCAAGTGCTTATCATTACATTGTTTTTCCTATGTCTAATAAGTCTCCTATTGTCATTATCACATCATGTTCATAATATCACATCAGGTAGACCTGCGCTTTTTTAAAACTCATTCTAAACCCATTTTAAAACCGCATGAGTGATGCATCCTGCATTTTTAAAAGCAAAGAAGCATTCAGTGTGAATCAGACTTGTGACAAAGTCACATTACGTAATACTGATATTTCATCTCCCCCGTAGTAAGAAAATCTTTGGCTGTTGAATGCTTGATCCTGATTGGCTAAACAGTGTGTGTTACAGTTCTATATCACTACTCAAATGATTTTAGTTCACAGTCAGCAACTGTTAAAAATCTAACTTAAAAAAAAGACTTTGGATGAGATGCATAAGAAAACATTCTTTATACTCCTCTACCTGCATATGACAACACTAGGGGTGTGACGAGACGCCTACTCCACGAGACGAGACAAGATGAGACACGAGATTGGGTTCACGAGAACGAGACAAGATTTTTACACTATTTTAAAGAAATCCTTAATGATGAATATCATTGGAAAAATCTTAGAATTCAAATATTTTGCTAATATTTGAATGGAAAATAGATTTTTATAAAAAAAATTTAAAAAATCCCAAAATGCAAAACAATTTAGGTGTTTTTTATTAACTTGTAATGCATTTACTTCCATTTTTTATGCATACAATTTCCATAATTATTCCCATAATTTTATGTATGCAATAGTTTTATATTTGTTTTAATTGAATTCTATGCAATAAACATGCAAACACTGCAAAATATTTGTTAATATTTAAATAGAAAATAGCAAACTCTACTGACTGGCTTTTCCCCTATAGCATTTCAGAGTATTTACATTGCAGATCTTGATGGTCAATTCGGATTTTCTGACAGTGTCTGATTTTTTTATTTTTTATTTTTGTGATGACCTGCTTACATTTATCGTCTTTTAAATGTGACTCGTACACGATTGACTGCAATTACACAGCACACGGCAAAAGGCACAATGACCAGAAAAAAAAAGCGGGCGCTAACTAACAGCTGATAATAAAGTGCTCTTTTTTTTCTCCATTCCTGTATTTATTCAGTTCGCATGGCGGATGGTGCGTTCTCTTTCTCTCTCGTGAACATGCTGAAATACTTGTGCTACATCACACATATAAAATCTTTTTTAGTCCCTGTGTGGAATTTGGTCACTTGCACCAGCAAAAGAAAACGTCCGCTTTTCACGTACAGCACAAACGTGTTTGGTAATGATGAAGGCCAGTGTGTTGAGTCCAGCAGTTCAGTATGTGTGTGCGCGCTTAGGGATGTGTGTAGGTGCAGAGAATATTGTGTCAAACAGCTGTGTGGACTGTCCTATCGCAAAATGTGGCTAAAAGTCATACACGATGGTAGCCTAATAGTTTGATTTGGGTGTTTACATATCTGTACTGCACTTCAATAATGCCACTTTCAGCACATCTAAAGTGACATTCCATCGCGTGGTAATGTCCATGGTTAATTTGAGTGGCTATAGTTGCATCCTCTGCTTGACAATAATTAACGCAGCAGCCTTTGGCCGGTGAGAAAAAAAACGGTTACGTCACACCCGCCCGCCCAACCGAGCGGCATGTGCAACACAGAGGCCAGCCTTACCAGGTGTGTGCAAAGCACTTGATTTGCGGTTTAAATTTAATCCTGGTTCCAATCTTCAATGCTAATTTTACCCTCACACTCCATCATTATAACATCTACTCACGAGTCACGAGACAACTTTTCACTTCAACGAGAAATCTCGTCATTATTTAATCTCTCGAGATCCCGTCCAACGAGATCTTGTCACACCCTTAGACAGCACCAATTCAAACAATAGATGTGAGAACTTTTTTATAATTTCAGTAACAGACAATTACAATCAAAATACAGTAAAATAAGTATAATACAAACAATGCAAATATTACTTTTTGCACAAAAAGTGAATGGCAATTGGTCACACTTTATTTTAATGGTTCGTTTGTTGAATTTAAGTTCTATTGCATCTACATGCCAACTAATTCACATTAGATTAAAAGTAGACTGTTAGGTTATGGTTAGGCTTGGGGTTAGGTTAAGTTGACATTTACTTGCAAAGTTTCTTATAGTCAGTTTAATGTCTGTTGAAGAAGCAGTTTCAGCAGATATTAAGCAGACAGTCTACTAATACTCAAATGGACCATCAAAATAAAGTGTTACCTGACAATTTTAAAGAAGTATTGCAATGGTACAGCAAAGAAAAAGATAGTGAAAGAGAATAAAATAAAAAACAAAAAAGAGACATAAGGCACATGAAAATATAATACAAATTAATGCAGAATATTAAATAAAGCACATGTTTTAGAAGTTTTAATTGCTTTCTTGTTATGGGACTTTGAAATGGTATTCAAGTACAGATCCAATTCTCATTTACAAAATGAAAGAAATTGATTTTCATTTAGTATATTTACATTTAGGTATGAAAATTTAGGTACAATTAGAAAAGAAAACTTTCCAATAAATAATATTAGGTTTATGCAAAAACTTGAATTCAGGAATTGTTTTTCTTTAATGTAAAACCCCAAAAGTAACATGTCTATAGCTTAAAGAAAAATCACCACAAATCCTTTGGACAATTAAAGTATTCACATCAGACCAGAAAGTTTTAACAAAGGGACAATCCCAATATAAGTGAGCAACAGACTCAGAAGAAGTCTCACAGAAAGAGCAAGAGACGTCAATGTCATTTTTGAAATCCTCTAAAAATCTGTGAATCATTTTAAAAATAATTACTTTAATTTTATTTGTTAAAAAAATTCTGGGGGAGTGATCAAACATACGATCATTTAATATCATCAAAAAGCTTGTTCCAATAAGAAACAGAAGAGAGGTTTGAGATGTCAAGATCTAAAAGTAAAGATCTAATTTTATGATTAGATTTTTCAGTGAACAAACAAATGGAACCAACAAGAGTAGATTTAGCCTTGGGGGGACATACAGAAATCAACAAATTATTATTATTATTATTATTTCTAAAAAGCATACAAATCTCCGAAGAGATGGCCTTACAAACGATATTAAATTCTTTTCTAGATTTGAGCAGGGTATATCTTAAAATAAAATCAGAGTAAGTGACAACTGGTTCACTAATATCACCCCATTGGATGTGAGAACATGTCGCTATAGTTTTGCAAAACAGTCATGCCTAGCTAGATAATTTCTCTAAAGGTCGTGTGAAGAGCTTTGAAATGTGCATTTTTGTTCGATGTTCTACAAATTGTCAACTGAAACACATAGTGTAGCCCCTCCCCTTTTCAAAAAAACTGCCAATAGCGTTTTGTTTTATCACCGCTCTGCCAGTGGGAGTGTTTGAGCTCAAGTGCATCAAATGAAAAGTAAATAAGAAGCGTCTTGAAAGGGGCGGGGCATGTCAGACACTAAAGAGCATCTGATTGGTTATGATTTGATGAGAAACAGTAGTATGAGGTGACGTTAATAACACTGTTGATCCATTTAGGCGGACAAACTGCAAGCTTAACATGTTTATATCAGTTTTATATTTTCGAAAAGTGAATTTTGTCACAGTTTTGGAGCACACTAGCTTATAGATATCCTAAAAACCATCAATATTGATCTAAAAAATCTAATATTTTGTCTAAAAAGCTATAGTTTAATTTCATGAGGCCTTTAAGGATGTATTATACTGTTTCTATAGTATGAAACATATATACAATTCTATGTTGTATTGGAAATGCACCTCTGAGCTGTGATGTCATTAGAAATTCATCTCCCATACCATAATGAATTTGGAATTTATACACTGTATGATATCAATGGAAAAAGCTGCCACGTCTATCAGCATGGGTCAAATTGGTTATATTATCCAGCCAAACATAAACTCTTGTGCGTAACCTCTGAATGAACTGTTATTGATGCCTTTTCTACAGACACAGTTTGTCTCAGCACAGAAATAGTTCTGATCAATACTCAGAGTAACTGTAGCAGCACATTTTATCCAAACTATAAAACATTTCTTCTCTAAGCGTTATTAAACCAAACATATGAGCTGCAGTTGCAAAATATGCCATTCATTCTGAGCCCACGAGTGAATGACAAGTGACAGGCAAGTTTCATCTTGAAATGAGTCTCCCTGGTCTTATCAGTGCAACCGAAGCAACTGAAAAATTGATTTAGATGTATATGAACCACAGTGTATCTGTTATCGTAATATAGGCACAGTATGTTAACACCCCTGACTGTTGCATACAGATTTGACAGCTCTTGATAAGTTTGAATTCAGAACACAGAGTCGCTGGCTGTTTTGTAATGGCAGCAGAGTGACAAACTGCTGGGATTTCAATTTCTCCCCCACAGGTAAAGTTTCACGGTATAGTGGTGCAAAAAATATTGGTATGACATCAATATTGGACAGACTAAGATGCCAGACAAGAGTTCTGCAGTCCAGACATCTTAAAAGCAAAGTTACAGTTGAATTAAGTCAAATGCTGTAAGTGTACAAGTAAATATTAATATTTAGTAAACATTTTTAAGTGAACATTTATTAAAGCATGAATTAAACTGTTCAATTATATTTAATGATCAGTTGCAGTAAAACAGTCAACAGCCTATACCCAGCGTGCAAACAACGTCATACAACGTTGATCTTTAGTTCTATTTTGGTTGCAAAGTCAGGTGACCAAAATTTTAGGCTAATTTGCTGTCTAATACCGACGTCAGCTGACATCTTATACTAACGTCATCTGGCATTGATATTTGGTTGGTTTTAGGCTGTGGTATTAACTAACTAAAATCCAACATCATTTTAATGTCATGATATGACATCCATACAATGTCCAAGTCTAACATCAGTAGACGTTTATCTTTGGTTGGTTTTATGTTGTGTAATTACTTAACTAAAATTCAACGATACTTTAATGTCATAATGTGAGGTCCATACAATGTCAAGTTAACATCATTAGCCGTTGATCTTTGATTGATTTTATGTTGTGTCGTGAACTAACTAAAATTCATCTTGACATTGAAGTCTGACCTTAAACTGACGATTGGTTTCAACGTTCATTCAATGCAACCCTTTATTTTGATTGTCCATTTGAGTATTAGTAGACTGTCTGTTTAATATCTGTTGATACTGCACCTTCAACATTTAAATGACTATAAGAAGCTTTGCAAGTACATGTCAACTTACACTAACCCTAAACCTAACCCCAACCTAACAGTCTAATCTAATTAGAATTAGTTGCAATGTAACTTACATTCAACAAACGGACCTTAAAAATAAGTGTGACCTTTTTTTCTACAAATACTATATATACTGTATATATTAGGGCTGCACGATATTGGAAAAAAAAATGTAACATTGCGATATTGTTTTATTCTGTGATATACAGTTGAAGTCAGAATTAATAGCCCCCCTGAATTATTAGCCCCCCTGTTTATTTTTTCCCCAATTTCTGTTTAACGGTTAGAAGATTTTTTTTCAACACATTTCTAAACATAATAGTTTTAACTCATTTCTAATAACATTTCTAATTCTAATAAATAAAATTTGTTTTATCTTTGCCATGATGACAGTAAATAATATTTTACTAGATCTTTTTCAAGACACTTCTATACAGCTTAAAGTGACATTTAAAGGCTTAACTAGGTTAATTCGGTTAACTAGGCAGGTTAGGGTAATTTGGCAAGTTATTGTGTAACAATGGTTTGTTCTGTAGACTATGGAAAAAAAAATATAGCTTAAAGGGGCTAATAAGCTTCCAGGCCTGGAAAATGCCATGTCAAAATTCCATGACTTTTCCAGGTTTTTCATGACTGTATGAACTCTGTATATATATATATATATATATATATATATATATATATATATATATATATATATATATATATATATATATATATATATATATATATATATATATACTGTATATTATATAATATATATAATTTAGTGATTGAGGACCGAGAAAGTGAAAGTGGTATTTTGTTTCGTTTCGTTTAGAGAAAGTGGTATTTCGTTTCGCTTAGCTGGAATAAAGGTAGATACTTTTGTTTTATTAAGGCCATTATTATTATCCCCCTTAAGAAACTTTTATTTACTGTTTACTGTTGATTGTCTGTAGAAAAAAAAACAATTTTGTAAATGACTGACGTAATTAAACTAACCTAACCAAAGTACCTATTTAAGCCTTTAAATTGCACTTTAAGCTGAATTCTAGTAGTGTATCTTGCAAAATAAAAAGTCAAACATATGCAGAACAAAGTAAATAAACATCCAAACAATGCAACTTTTAATATTAAAACACAGTAAATAACACGATAGATAATCAGAAAACGATAATCTTTAAATGATGCAATACAAGCTGGGAACTCACAAACCCTCCAACAGTATCAAAATGTTTCTTCAGATTGTTTTTGAGTGGCTGGAACATCATTTGGACAATTATGTGGATCTAATAATGAAGTGGATAATTTCTTGTTAAATTTACAAATTCAAATGAAATGTAATTAATTTTATGGACCGTACATATAGACATAATAAGTATTAACCTTACTCATAAGCACGATGTTTACTGATCCCACACATCTCTAAACGTATCCAGCAGGTGGGTATGAAAATCTAAAGCTACAATTATCAATCCTAATCAGCATGCTTCTTGCGCGGCGGGGTTGAAGCGATTGCGACGAGCCATTGTCTCTCCCTCGGAAAGAACTGCAATCTGTAACAGGTGAGCAGGAAGGAAGAGCAAGCGGATGAAGAGATCAATACTGAGCTGAAAGAGCAGGTCTGAGGTCAGTCAGGTGTGACCAGACTCCCAGTCGCACAGAAGATGAGTGGAGCTTAAACCTTTTCACCTCTTCTGTAGGGAGTTGTGAGCTGGACAAAGAAGCTCCAGGACCTTTGGCTGTCTCTGCTGGCATTACCTGTGTTTTGTGATGGTGATGATCTGCAGCTCTGACTAATCCCCACATTCTTTCATATAATTGTTACCTATAATCCTTGGGATTTTAAATGGCACACGGAGAATTAGGTGCGGCTAAAAGCGACCTGCCGTGTTGAAGGAAATTGACCCTGTCTATCCTCAATTTTCTCGCCAAGGCCTTTCATTTAATGTGTAAATGTTTTTCTACTGAAGCAGTGGTGGAAAAAGCATTGCGAGGAGCAGATGTGTAAGCGTGTAAGATGTGTAAGAAACCCTTCCATAGACGCTTATTTAGGGCTTTTTTTATCTTACAAGGAATGTATTTGCTAACTTTGTGTAAGGAGTACACATCAGAACATGCTTCCCTCACCGGCCACTTTATAAGGTACACCTGTCCAACTGCTCGTTAATGCAAATTCCTAATCGGCCAATCACATGGCAGCAACTCAATGCATTTAGGCATGTAGACATAGTCAAGACGATCTGCTGCAGTTCAAACCTAGCATCAGAACGGGGAAGAAAGGTGACTTATGTGACTTTGAATGTGGCATGGTTATTGGTGCCAGACGGGCTGGTCTGAGTATTTCAGAAACTGCTGATCTACTGGGTTTTCACCCACCACTATCTCTAGGATTTACAGAGAATGATCAAAAAAAGAGAAAATATCCAGTGAGCAACAACAAATGGGAACAAATGCCTTGTTGGGGCCAGAGGTCAAAGGAGAATGGTCAAATTGGTTTGAGCTGATAAAAGACAACAGTAACTCAAATAACCACTCGTTACTACAGAGGTATGCAGAAGAGCATCTCTGAATGCACAACACATTGAACCATGAGTGGGATGGGCTACAGCAGCAGAAGACCACACCAGGTGCCACTCCTGTCAGCTAAGAACAGGAAACTGAGGCTACAATTCGCACAGGCTCACCAAAATTGCACAATAGAAGATTGGAAGAATGTTGCCTGGTCTGATGAGTCTCAATTTCTGCTGCGACATTCGGATGGTAAGGTCAGAATTTGGCATCAACAACATCAAAGCATAGATCCATCCTGCCTTGTATTAATGGTTCAGGCTGGTGGTGGCGGTGTAATGGTGTGGGGAATGTTTTCTTGGCACACTTTGGGCCCATTAGTATCAATTGAGCAATCGTGTCAACGCCAATGCCTACCTGAGTATTGTTGCTGACCATGTCCATCCCTTTATGACCACAGTGTCCCCATCTTCTGATGGATACTTCCAGCAGGATGTCATAAAGCGTGAATCATCTCAGACTGATATTCTGAACATGACAATGAGTTCACTGTACTTAAATGGCCTCCACAATCACCAGATCTCAATCCAATAGAGCACCTTTGGGATGTGGTGGAACGAGAGACTCGCATCATAGATGTGCAGCCGACAAATCTGCAGCAACTGCGTGATGCTATCATGTCAATATGGACCAAAATCTCTGAGGAATATTTCCAGCACCTTGTTGAATCTATGCCACAAAGGATTAAGGCAGTTCTGAAGGCAAAAGTGGGTCCAACTCGGTACTAGTAAGGTGTACCTAATAAAGTGGCCAGTGAGTGTATATCTGTAAATTAGCAGTTGGAGTACTTACTTGTACCATCGTAATGATAAGGCACAAACGCATCCATTACTGTAAATCCCGGTTTATTTAAAAAAATAAAAGTCCACTAAACAACATCCCATAGAATACATTTAGTCCAACATTGCTGAATTATGAATGGTTATTCATTTGTTTGTCACAGTTTTTTTGGAAGATCTAATGTTTACATAGTCACTTCAGCACTAAAACAGCATCTTGGTAGTAACATGCAACACGATTTCATTCATTGTTACAAACAGAATAAGACCACCTCAAAAAGTCAAACTTGTGTAGAACATAGTTACTAAACATACAAACAATGCAGCTTTTAATATCAAAGCACAATAAATACAATCAGAAAACTGTTTAAATGATGCAATGCATTAAGGGAACTCACAAACTCTTCATCAGTATGAAAATGTTTCTTCAGATGATTGTCTTTGAGTAGCTGGAACAACATTTGGACAATTATAAGGATCTAACATGGGTTTCTACTGTATGCATTTGCAAGAAAACTGAACTTAATTAATTTTGTTTTGTCTTTATATGTTTTTATCAAAGTGCCGATAGCCATAGACTTTAATTAAATGATTTATCAAGGACATCAAGCGCCATCAAGCAGTTAGCTAATTATTTGTTACTGATGTTGACATTTGTTGGCATGTATGTGTCCAATTGTAACATTTGCCAGCATTTTTATTCAAAAATAAAAATAGTGAATGAATGAATGAATAAATGAATAAACGAACGAGCGAACGAAGAACGAATGAATGACGGTTTTGATCAAATCTGAAAAATAAATTGCGCAGCTCTACTTGTATTAAAAGTTTATTTGGTTTATCAGAATAACAACAAATACAAAAAAAGAGCTGTCTTTAAGATAACAATCAATGTCACATTAAATGTGTTCACCACCATAAATACAGAGCAGCCCAGCATGAATTCTGGAGCCACAAACACTAAAGATAATGAGAGAGATTGAGAGAGATTGACAATGCTTTTGGCACGTCTTCTGCATGCCAATTATTAAGCTCTATCTTGCTAATCTACAATCACAGCATGAACCTGAATAATATTAAAGGCTTGATTTAATAGCAGGTAAATTACACACAGTACTTCCTGTCCATTACAAGTAAAGCCAATTTGGTAGTTAGCTGATAATTGGTTTGTATTTATTCAAGTACTGTACATAAATGATGTATTCCATTAGAGATAATTACACAAATAAGCAGGGTATACAGACTATATTAATAGTGTTTACAGGGTGTATACAAAAATCTTCATAAATGTATAAATACAATACATAATAAACAAATAACATTTATTTACTAATGATAATAATCAAATAGTATCAGGTTGCATATCTTAATAATAACGTATATTCATAGTGATTAATCATTTAAATTGTATCTGCAATGCAATTTTATAATGAATAATAATAACAATAATAATAATAATAGTAATAATAATAATAATAATAGATTCATAATTAATAAATAAATAGCACATTAGAGAAACTCTTCTAAAATAGGAAGGGGTACACACTTTATCAGCCTACTATATAATATTCTAACATGCTATTCATTACTGTGTAAATCAATGGTCTCAAACTCAATTCCAGGAGGGCCGCAGCCCTGCATAGTTTAGCTCCAACCAGCTCCAACTCACACATGCCTAATAGTCTATAGTAGTCTTGAACACCTTGAGTATGGGCTATATGCACGCATTACTTCCGCGTTTGTCTAAGACCGCGGCCCAACTTCCGGTCCGGGTGATTTTAAGGGGAGATAAACACTATTATGGCAGAGTCGTCAAAATGTACTCGCTGTTTGCGGGAATTACGGTCAACGATGTGCAAATGATTGTTCGGATGTGCACTACAACACTGCAGAGCAAACTTGAGAAAGGTTTCAAGTTTTATGCGTCTTCGTACCTGTGCAATTATGAAGGTAAGTTCAGCTAGCCTGTGCACTAATGTTAATACTATTATTAGGATCCGCCCATCTGCAGCTTCATCACGTTAGTAAAAAATATCATATGTGTACGTAATTCGGTCTCAAGGTGTCAGGTAAAAACAGGGCAAGAATGAGATCTCAGTGAGAGCCTATTACTACCGATCTATGAAGAAATCGGAGTCTCCTCAGCAACTGAGAGTAGGATAGCATAAATGTGAAGTTCTGTCCCGTTCATGGATAATCACAGAAACACAGACGATATCTTGGCTTGTAAGTGTGATTATTGGGAAAAATATATTAGGAATAAAATAATACAATGCAGTTCCATCCACGACAGACAAATAGCACTGTGTTATTGCTGAAACAGTGGCAATACAGATGCAGTGTAACAGTGTAGATGACATGCTTTCTATTTAGTCTATAACATTGTAGTTAAATGGGAGGGTGACCCAAAACAATAAGGTGGTATTAGGTAATTTAACATCAACAATGTCTATTGCAATATTTATTCGTTTTTTACATTAATGAACAAATGCTTATTCATTGTGCTTGTTAACTCACAATGTAATAGCTAATGTTAAAAAGCATGAGTTTAGATTTTAATTCATTAGTAAATTAGTTTAACAATGATTAAGTGCTGTACAATTATTGTTTATTATTAGTTCATGTGAGCAAATACATTATCGAACATTAACTAATGAAACCTTATTTTAATGTGTGACTAATGGGAGTTACTTTTAAATTATTCAAAATAATGATTTACAGTGTAGTTTAACCTTATGATATTGGATAGGAGTAAAGTTGGTTTTATATTCATACATTCAGACTACTCCTTGATAATATAATTTAGGAAATGTATTATTTGCTAATTCTAAATAATGAAATCATATTAGCAGCCAATGACTATCAAAGTACAGCATTGTTTACAGTCAATTAAATGGTGCTAATGTTGTTTTGAGGTCATACTTAGATGCGATTTCAGACCGAATATTCAAAGTACCATGGTAAACAATATAGGGAGTGTGTCACTGAACGAATGTGTGAATTTAAAACCAACTTTACCTCTATTGATATTGGTGCAGATGCAGAAACCATTTCAATTAGCTAGCCCCTTCAAACTGCTTTTGTTCAACCTTAAACTGTTCATGTCTTTACCTGTTCCAAATATACACGGATAAGGTTCTAAATGTGTTGCTTAAGGGGATAGTTCATCCAATATTAATATTTACTCTCCCTCAAGTGGTTTTAAACCCTTATGAGTGTTCATCTCATGTTGAACACAAAATAAGATATTTTGAAGAATGCTGAAAACCTGTAACCATTGACTTCCATAGTAGGAAAAAGAACTACTATGAATAACAGTGGTTGCAAGTTTCCAGCATTCCTCAAAATATCTTTTGTGTTCAACAGCAGAAAGAAACTCAAACAGGTTTGGAACAAGTGAAGGGTGAGTAAATATAATTTTTAGTTTTGGGTGAACTGTCTTTAATGACTCTCTTTAAAACCCAATCATATTCTTGTTTCTGTTTTCTAGGTAACATTATGAGATTCAGAGCTAGACAATTATACGTGTTACTCCATCCTGGAGCGGACATCCATCAGAAAATCCATGCCATCATCTGCTAGTTATTATCTCCTGCTCTTGTGTGGCTGAGAGTGGGATTTGCAAACATTTGGTTGCCTTGCTTTTCTACACAGCCCGTTACTCTGAAAAGAGTAATGTCTGTTGTCCCTCCTGCACCCAAACAGAACAGAAGTTGCATAAACCATAAACAATGGTTTGGAATGGATCGATTACGTGTTAAGTTCCATGAAACAGAGGGGTGATTTATTTGTGTATTTTTAAACACTTATCTGCCCAAATACCTCTCTATGCACAAGTTACAGAAGAGGCACCGTGCTGAGAAAACAACTGATTCAATGTTATTGTTTCTGTTCATCCGAATAAAATATTTTTTGCAAAATGTTACATTTTTTGACAATTTAATTTCAAATTATATACAGTGAATAATATTTAATATGTACAGTGAATAATGATCTTGATTCTGAATTTAAAAAATGCAATTATAAAGTAGCTTAAGAAATGTTTATGTATATTAATGTTCAGTTTTTTCACTCTAGAGCAATGAAAATAAAGTATTATTTGCCAATAAAGCTCCCTTCTTTAAATGTCTGCATCTGGTTGGCACTCGAGCCTTGATCAGGTTGCTATAATGGAAATGTCAGCTACACTCTTGTCTTTTTCATTTACTGTAAAATTCTTACGTCGAGTATTAACAACCCACCTCTTCTGCACGATTTGTCTTTTGGAAACGTGTGGAAACTGAGGTAAGAGATCAATTTCTAACGCTGTGCATTGCTGAACACAGCAGTGGTAGCTAGAAGTACTGTTCTCACATCTTTGAAATGAGACTTTCAAACGTTTAGATGTCATTTTTATGTAGCTGACATAAGCATATATAGGCGGGCTATAATGGCATAAAACGTTAGTTGTTTTGATCAGTAGAGCTCCTGCTGTAGCACAGTACTGTTCGATCGGCGGAAGTTGTCCGGTGGCCTCACATTTCACCGGAAATGCGTCACGTGCCGCCGTGCATATAGCCTATTTGGATCAGCTGTGTTTGATCAGGGTTGGAGCAAAACTGTGCAGAGCTGCGGCCCTCTAGGAATCCCGTTTGAGACCTATGGTGTAAATGTTGTACACATACATACAGACATACATACAGTACATACATACATACATACATACATTACATGCATACATACTGTAGGGGAGAGCGGGGATGAAAGTAACATAGGACGAAAGTAACAAATTGATTTTCTCGAAGCCCTGACAACATTTGTTTTCCAGGCTATAACAGCACATTCTTCATGCAACCTTTGATGGAGCTACCAAATATCACCTGATTTTGGGACCGAAATTCAGTGTTTAGTCGCAAAAGGTAAATTATTGTAGCGGTTCTTTTTTCGTTATTACAAGTTGTGTTTCTCTTTTCATGCATCACAGTAATGATCAATCTACAGCTTATTTACTGCAATAACACATTTCCAATGTCTGAATTTTTCAGTTTAAAAGTAAATCAGGTTTAAATGGCAAGAGTTCCTGTGGGGACGAAATTAACTGTTATTTATTTCCCACTGCTAATAGCCATGCCTTATTTTTCCCTTCCACATTAGAGTTTGCAGTGTTTTGATTCATTCATTCATTTTCTTGTCGGCTTTGTCCCTTGCGGGGTCGCCACAGCGGAATGAACCGCCAACTTATCCAGCACGATTTTACGCAGCGGATGCCCTTCCAGCCGCAACCCATCTCTGGGAACTTCCACACACACATTCACACTCATACACTATGGACAATTTAGCTTACCCAATTCACCTGTACTGCATGTCTTTGGACTGTGGGGGAAACCGGAGCACCCGGAGGAAACCCACGCGAACCCAGGGAGAACATGCAAACTCCACACAGAAACGCCAACTGACCCAGCCCAGCCGAGGTTCGAACCTGCGACCCAGCGACGTTCTTGCTGTGAGGCAACAGCACTACCTACTGCGCCACTGGGTTGCCCGTTTTGATTCATGTGTTTTATAAAATTAATGTATTTTGCCAATAATAATAAACAAATATTTTAAAATATTTTATTTGATTAAATAGTTTAACATTTTGCGTTGTTGGATTGCTTTTAAAATATTTGATGGAACTGAAATTTAAAATGAAAATGCAGTTTAAAATTTGTTTTGCAAAAATAAAAGACAAAGGCCCAGTTTCACAAACAGGGCTTAGCTTAAGCCAGGACTAGACCTTTTCTAAAAACCACATTTATAAAAATGGCCTTAGAAAAATACATTACTGGTGTGCACCTGGAGACAAAAATGACACTGAGATGTTTTAAGACCTCTCACTGCAAGTTATTTTCAGTTGAGACAGCTCAAACATGCAATTTATTCCATGACTAGCCTTAAATCTTGTTTGTGAAACCGGGGGAAAATATGTTTGCAGTGAACATTAACAAGGTCATAATCAGATATACTTTAAATAAACAAGATTATGCCAGTAAATCTAGCAAATATTGTTGTGTTACTTTTGACCCACCCATAGTAACAATGTGCAATTTATGTTTAAAGTGAAATTATTTTAAAGTTGTTCTACATTTGTTCAAAATACAACCTGATATTGATAGACCACACTTATGAGTTAATAACCACAGCAAAAATATTTTTCTGTCTAAAATATAATCTTTTAAAAATACTTTTTTTATGAAAAATGGTACTTTCGTTCCCGCTCTCCCCTACATTTTAGGATTATTCCCTTCTGGATGTGCATTTGTTAAAGCAGGTTTCAGTGCAACCTGCCGGCCAAAGCTCCTGCTTTGACTTTAATTGGTTGTTTGACATGACTACATACTTTTTTTTTCCTAAAATAATGATTATTTTCCTCAAACATTCTAAGAACTGTTACAGAAGGGTTGCAATTTCCCTGAACGTCAGACTCGACTCACGCAGCATGATGACGCTAGAAGAGCATTTAGTAGTTCAGTTCCACAGCGCAACCAAAACCCTCCCACTGGACCCAGAGCTGCTGATGCGGAGGAGTTTCTTCTACTGTTTCCACACAATCTCATTTAGCAGCGGCTCAACAAAAGAATAGCTCAAACAGCAGGAGTTGAGCATGAGGATGAGGATGATGATGAGGCACCAGACCCTGAATCAGTAGCACCACATATTTAATTTATCATGTTTTGTTATTTAATGGCGGCAGAGTGGCTCAGTGGTTAGCACTGTCGCTGGTTGGAGCCTCAGCTGGGTCAGTTGGCATTTCTGTGTGGAGCTTGCATGTTCTGCCCATGTTCGTGTGGGTTTTCCTCCGGGAACTCCGGTTTCCCCCACAGTCCAAAGATATGTGGTATAGTTGAATTAAATAATCTAAATTGGCCGGAGTCTGTGTGTGAATGAGTGTGTAAGGATGTTTCCCAGTGATGGGTTGCAGCTGGAAGGGCATCCGTTGTGTAAAACATATGCTGGATAAGTTGGCGGTTCATTCCGCTGTGGCGACCCCAGATTAATAAAGCGACTAAGCCGAAAAGAAAATGAATGAATGAATGAATTTATTTATTATTATTTTTCTCTTTAGAAAAAACTCTAGCTAGGGTGTGAGAGACATTAAGACCTCTTGCTCTCTGAGCACTGGCTGAGCCAAAGTGATGCAAATGCTAAAGGCAGGGTCCCAACAACTGTGCCTTTGTCTTTGGGTGATACTTTCAAGCTGGTCAGGGCAGGTGAAACCACAGGATCTATTCAAGACCCTAAAACAAGATTTTCAACTAAAACTAGTCATGCACGTTTTCTATACACTGCCCCTCGTAAAACATAATATAGACAGGACACCTCTGTCTCAAATCAGGCTTGTTTTAAAACTTCTTAAAGACGCTGTTTGACTGCAGAACAACCAAAACACCTCAATAAAGAAGTCTGCTTGTCGAGTCTCATTTTTCCAACATATGGAAATAGGTTTTATGATTTAAAAAAAAATGAATGCACCTTAAACTAAAATAAAAATGAATAAAAACATTATAAATGTTTTTAAATGATAACATGATATAACATACAATAACATTTTACACAGATACACTTAATAAGGAACCCTAATTTATTATTATTATTATTATTATTATTATTTTAAATCTAATTTTCTTATCAAAATGGCCTTTGTTATTTAAATCACAATAATCTAATACATATCTAGATAAATACTATACAAGAATTATATGCCAAAGATACATAAATAAAGAACACTAAAAAAGGCGATCAGACAGGAAAAATGCAACCAGATAGTCACAGTCTGGAGCACTGAATTGAAACCTCCATGTATCATCAGGAGCCACTGATATTAATTTTGTTTTGCGTGTTTAAGTTTTTTAAACAAGACTGTGCATGTGGTAACGGCACATGAATCTCCAAGGACCACAGTTTCAGCTACAAATTTCTACAAGAAGAAAAAAATTCACCTACAACCTAGTAAACGTAACTATCCTTTTAACATCTTACATAAAGTACAGGCAACAAACCGTTTTTATTTCATTTATATAGTTCTACAAAATAACAGCTTTTTCCTTTGTTATGCAAAACACTTTTGATTTACTATGGAGGACGGCATGAAGACCAGCTGCAGAAAATAAAAAATGAAAGTTGCTTTGTTGGCTGAGCTGGTCATGGGTATCACAGATGTGCAAATAACCTGCCTGACAACGCTATTGTGTGAGGCATTTCTAGAAAATGAAATTGTCAACGACAATAAATGAGATATTGGGAGATGGAGAGACACGGTGCCATAGAGCACCAGATAACAGATTACTGTAAGCACATTTAAATGTTCCTCGCATTCTGACAACTCATAAAACCCTGTGCAATAAACAGAAATGAAAAGATAGGAAGATAGTTGGATATCTCATGTTAATTGACTTCCATTCATGCCAGACCGAATGCCAAATTCCTCTGAGGAATGAAACATTTTTTTTTGTTGCTAGCTGTTTCACCTGAATATGCAAATAAAGCATGTGAATATGCATGACTGGGGTCACGACCTCTGTTCTATTCAAATGTCAGTCTAAAAAAATGCCAGTGTTTTGAACTCATGGTGAGACACTGCAGGCAAAAACACTGTTTTCACCAGTCCTTTTTGGGCTCTTTTGCTTTTTAAAGTGTTTTTACTTTTACATGTTACTTTTGATGCATCTTATTAATGTCTGAGCCCATATTCACAAAACATCTTAAGGCTAATAGGAGATCCTTATACAGTACTTGCCAATTAAACCAAAAAAAAAAAAAAAATCATTAAAAATAAAAAATGAGACTCCTAATATTTATATATTCTATATTTTAAAAAGGCTTTTTACACTTAAAGTTGTTAACCTTGGATCATCCTAAACCTCAGATAAACAGAATCCTGCTATATCTATAATCACACTCACACTGATCATACTTTGCCTAAGGTTAATGAATTGTAGACATCTCACACTGTACATTCCCAAATCCCAGGTTCACATTCTTACTACATATGAATAAGGTAGGAAAAACTTTTTTACACAGCATTTCTGCATATTGTCATATAAAATGTTGCAGCCTAGTAGCTGTTTTAAGCCTCACAAGATGCACAAAAGCAAGAAAACAAAGATATTTGTATATTTCAAAGTCCCCATGAAATGGAAGTTAAGATTGTCATTTTTGTCATATCGTGACATACAGCTGAAGACAAAATGATTACCCCTCCTGTGATTTTTCTTTTCTTTTCAAATATTCCCAAATGATGTTCAACAGAGCAAGGAACTTTTTCCTATATTTGTTTTCTTCTGAAGAAAGTCCTATTTGTTTTATTTTAGCTAAATAATAATGAATAATAAAATATAGTTTTATTAAAAAATTTAAATTTTAAGGTCAACAATATTAGCCATCTTAAACAATAGTGTCTACAGAACAAACCACAGTGATTTGTGGTTTGATGATTTGCACAATGATTTGCCTAATTACCCTAACTTGCCTAGTTAACCTAATTAACCTAGCTAAGCCTTTAAATGACACTTTACATGGAATACTAGTATCTTGAAAAATATCTAGTATGTACTGACATTGTGGCAAAGATAAAAGAAATTAGTTATTAGAAATTAGTTATTAAAAATGTTTAAAAATGTGTTGAAAGAATCTTCTCTCTGTTAAACAGAAATTGGGGAAAAATATACAGGGGGGTGATATTTCAAAAGGGCTGATAATTCTGACTTCAACTGTACATCCAATTGAAAAGGTCCTGAAATGAAGGACAGTGCATGATTTCTTCCTTTGGAAAGTGATTGGATCCTTGGAAGATGGGTGTTGCTAACAAAATGAAGTAAGCTTGATGAAAAAAAAAAAGTAGGGCAGAAATCCACTGATAGCCCTTCCCGAAAAACATTCCATATGACCAGAAGTGAAGAGAAGTAATTTTGAGAGGGAAGGAGAGTTTACGATATTGATAAATGAAGGGCAAATTATTTTTTTACAAAACAATGAAGTGCACAGATACATCGTTAAACTACTACGTGAGGTTTATAAACAAATTACGAGAGAAGCATGTGCTTAACAAGTCTGGTCTCGCATTAGCAATCTTACGCCTATCCACCAGTAATAAGAATCCTTATAAATAACTAAATCATCCAACACAGGTTTATTCTGAAAATGTACCACTATATCAATTTCTGGAGAGCGCCAAATATGTCCCAGGAGCTATGTTTTTTTTTTTTTTGCAGTTTTTGTTTTCGCGAATCCACCAGAGGCCGCTGTGTACGCTTTTTGAGATCCCAAATTTCTCTCGTGAGTGCCATTCGCACCTTCTGTTCTCGTATAAATCCACCAGAGGCCGCTGTCGACTGACTGGCTGGCTGACTGACTGACTGATCAACTGACCCACCCTCTTTCTTTCCTAAACCCAACCAACAGTATTTTCAAAAGCACCGATTGACCCGCCCACCTACTCCCCAAACCCAACCGATAGTTTTAAAAAGCAATCCAGAAAAAGAAAAGTCCTTACTGGTTTATTTTATTTTTTGGATTCTGTTTTTGTATTACCCACTTTCTGGAACCGTTCTTCACCAGACTTGAACACCATCGTCATTGTCAACTCCTCTCTGTGTCTTAAGTCCACCGACGTACATGGCGACTGGACAAACTGGTAACAGCGGTAAAGTCGTTTGTTTTAAAAACGAAATGCAGCCATACATACTTCTGGCTACATAACTCACAATCAGAAAAGTATATAGGGTATGGAGCCAGATCAGTCTCAAAAATAATATGTTTACAAAATACAATTCATACATGCACCACACAATTTTTGTTTGCGTTTTGAATTTATGAATTGGATTTATGTATTTATGACTTGTGTTTTCAATTTCCGAATTGGATTTGTGTATTTATGAATTGCGTTTTGAATTTACGAATTGGATTTTTGTATTTATGAATCGCGTTTTGAATTTACGAATTGGATTTGTGTATTTATGAATCGCGTTTTGAATTTACGAATTGGATTTGTGTATTTATGAATCACGTTTTGAATTTACGAATTTGATTTGTGTATTTATGAATCATGTTTTGAATTTACGAATTGGATTTGTGTATTTATGAATCGCGTTTTGAATTTACGAATTGGATTTGTGTATTTATGAATCATGTTTTGAATTTACGAATTGGATTTGTGCATTTATGAATCATGTTTTGAATTTACGAATTTGATTTGTGTATTTATGAATCATGTTTTGAATTTACGAATTGGATTTGTGTATTTATGAATCATGTTATGAATTTACAAATTGGATTTGTGGATTTATGACCTGCGTTTTGAATTAACGAGTTACATGTGTGGATTTATGAATCGTGTTTTAAATGTATGAATTGGATTTGTGTATTTACGAACTGTGTTTTAAACTTGTGAATTGTGCTGTGCATGTATGAATTTTATTTTGTAAATTTATTATTTTTTGAGACTGATCTGGCTTCATATAGGGCTACATTTTTAGAATGGGAATGTTGAAATCACCTTATGTCAGACATCTTTCGATTTCTCAGCATCCCTTCACCACCCTGACTCCACTCCCCCTTCCGCCTTCAGTTAAAGAGAATGTGGGAGTTTTGCAGGACCGGGCCTGAGCTCGGACCCCTCTCTCCCAATTAAGGTAAGAGCCCTGGACTTGAGAATCTTACAGAGCACAGAGCTCTTCCAAGGAACAGCACACCAAATACGGTTAATTCAGTTAAGTATCTGCTAAGTGCAAACTTTTGAAAGTACATACATATAAAACCAAACATATATTTGGATTTTATGCCGACTTTAACAAAATATTTTAGAAAACTGGAGAACTTATTAATTATTCTATTGTTTTATTCGATATTCACCAGCAGCATCTTGCCTTGAACTTAATATTTGGACCTTAAAATCTTTTAACACCCTTTAATATTTGTGTCTGCACAGAATTCTAAGAAATATCTCCCTTAAGAATTTAAAACAGCCCTTAAAATGCTGTTAGGTGACAGAGCGATCGATTGCTGCTGCTGCTTCTTCAGGTGGTTGTTTTGGGCTCTTCTCATTATCCAGCCGCTCTCTCTCGCTCTTTGAGCTCCGGACCGTAATAATTGGAAGTGAAAACACACTCGAATTTTCAAGGATGAATCTCATGTATCAGGGAGCCAAAGACAGTATTGAGCTTCAGAGGAATTTAACATCAATTTGAAGAGATCTGTCACCCATTGTTCGCATTTATATACGATATTCATCGGAGAGAGAACAAGAAGCAGCTTTATTTAATTTTTTATAACAGTCAATGAATTTTTATGAAGAACTATTATAACAAGAGCTAAAAAAGAGAGATATTTCTTTTCTCAGCTGCTTTCTACAATGTGTCACAGTTTAAGTTCAAGTCTTTATATTCTCTTACTTCTCCTACTTTTTTTCGTTCTTTCCCCTGAAGCTTTTCTGTGCCTCGGGGGAGATAAAGCTGTAGCAGTGGTTCACTAGTGGCCCTGCTTTCAACTCAAACCTACAGCAATATGTCACCTATGGGACTGTTAAAGGTGTGACAGTGGGAAAGTGAGAGTAGTTGAGAAATGGACCAAAGAAAAAGAGAAGACATTACAGAAATAATTCAGAACAAAATTAACGCTTATTACTTATGCTGTTTCACTCATGATAAATGTTTATAATTTTAAAAGAATAATAATTTAATAAAAATAAAATAAAAAAACACAATTAGTTCATGGAATAATAAATGAATCCATTTAATAATAATTATGCTGAACCCAAAATGAACATTTTTCTCATTGTTTATGCAGTTTTGTGGAGGTATATTGTTACATCCCGTGATATTTGTTTATTTATTTTCTATATTGCGGTTTTCTTTTCTTCTGTTTCCTGGTTTCTTTGTTTGCAGATTGCTGCCACCTGTTTCAAATCTAAGTGGCTAATTGTCCACGCTATATAAACTGGCTGTAGCAGACCAGAAACTGAGAGAGAGGGGAGAGATGACATGTCTTGTGGCTCGTGCACTACCTTTACTATTAATGTGAATGATTAGTTTTTGTATGGTATGAGTAAGGTGTGGGGTGTCCTTTGGTATTTAAACCTTTTTCTTCTGTTTTGGTGGGTAGGCAGGTAGGAAGGGAAGTAATTTGTATTTCTTTCGGAAATTTTTATTTTGTTAGAAAAGTTAGTTTGCATTTAAATTAGTTTTTGGATCATTTTTGTTTGTTGTTTTTGAACTCCCATATGCTGAGGTATTGTTTTTGTATTATGCTCTTTAAAAATTAATCTTATTATTATTATTATTATTATTATTATTATTATTTGATTTTAAAGATTGCCTGATGGTGATCAACTTTTTGATCAAGAATGTGGTGTCTGGTAATTTTGGGCCTGGAGACCGTTAACTTAAAACACTCTTCCCTCTTTCTTCACTAGTTTGTTCCTTTTTTTTTTTTTTTTCTATTTTTTTTTTTTTTTTTTCTATTTTTTTTTTTTTTTTCTTTTTTTTTTAACCCCAAGATTTTTCAAGTTTCAGTACACCACATTAACAGTAGTTTTATACTGGTTATAATAAATATTGTTTCAAGGCAGCTTGTACTGTACGTATAACAGGAAAGTCACAGAATAAAAGATGCAAACTTCAAAAATGAAAGGAAACCCAAATTCAGAGAAAAGCCAAGCGGTAAAAAGACAATAGTGCTGCTATTCCACAAACTAATAAAATAAGTTAAAATAGAAAACAGAAAATATGTAAATAAATCATCCATGACATAAATATCATATAAATGAATACTAAAATAACACCGTGTGAGCAACTGTAAATGCAACTTTAGTATTATAGGGTTTTATTATATGTAAAAAAGATGGTAATAGTATTAGTAATATTTTTTTTTCCATTTATATGTAAATAAAATATTTATTTCATAATATTCAATGTAAAATTTTATATATATATATAAAAAATATTATGTAAAAAAAAACATGTATAGGCTTATTATTATTATTATTGGAATATTGTCCTATAAAACAATCAAAAAAAGATATTCATAACAACCAAAATAGCAGCGCTCAATTGAAATGCATCCACTCACCATATTTATAGATGACACTGGTCCAATGCTATTAACGTAGATGTCGACATCAATGACTGTTGGTTTAACTGCAGAGAAAGAGAGAAAGATGACATCAGCCCTGTTGAAGTGTTTCATAATACAGAAACAGAACTCTGTTGTTGTTATCTACAGTATATATCTAATGTGTAAGCAACTTAAAAGTCCCCTGAAATACCTTGAAATGTGCAGCTTGGTTCAGTATCAGAATTTCAACTCAAACATGAAGATAGGGCGGGTAAAATCGAAAAGCTCCTCCCTCTTTGTACTAAATTCCTATAGACCATTTTGAGGAATGTAAACAATAACATGGTTCTAATGTATTTCCTGGTTTAGATTTTTAATTTCCAAAACATCTAAGAACCCAGAAAGCTCCACATATTGACATTTTTTTTTTTTTAATGACAGCTGTGTTAACATTCGTTATGACTGAATAACCTCTAGTTTCAGTTCTGAAATAGTTTGACGACAAGCAGGAACTGTTCATGGAACAATGATATAGCCATACTGAAATAGTCTGGAGTGTTTGTTTATTTGACAGCTCTGCCAGTCTTGGTTTCTTGTTTCAATGGTATCAATGGTATATTGTAGCAAGCGGGAAGCTTCAGACACTAAACCATTTTTGAATCCATGCAGCTGATCTCCAGGCCTGATGGAAGCATTTTAAGCTAAGCATAAATCATTAAATCGGATTAGACCATTAGCATCTAGCGAGATTTTTCCAAGAAAAAGTGTTCCTTTAAGACTGCACACTGTAAAGAAAACACAGTAAAAAATTGCAGGGTTCCACACAAATCATGACCCAACACAAATCGCTTAAGTTAACTTAACAAATTTAAGTAGATTGAACATAAAACAAGTTGTCCAAAAAGAATCTCAAGAATTGTGTTTCAGCTCATTTTAAATAAGTAGTTTGATCAAGCAGCAAAATAATAATACTAACCCCCAAAGAACTCATACAGTACTTTGTCTTTATTTGATCACTTTAATGAATGAAGTAATGAATGAAGTGTCTTTACAATACATTCTTTCTTTTCTGAAATCTCTCTTAAATGATTTTCCTTTCTGAGTAGCCAATCACAATTATCTACAGTACAGATTTAATATTGGTTTGATTGGCATTAAGTGTGGCTGAACAGCACTCGTCACTTCTGCGAGATGAAGTGGAAAGTTGGAGCAAAGGAACTGAAATCCTCATTTCAATATGAGTGAAAGCCTGGTCTGACAACCCTCCATTAGGAAAGCATTTTCTGGAGACAAAGAAAAGAAGGAAGGGTTCATTTTTTACAAAAACAACAAACTGACAAAAATACAGAGTCAAGTATGATTAACTTCTTATTATAACAAAGCAGATAGTGTTGACAGTGAAGGTAATGCTTCAGATCTGAACCTGAAACTGTTCTCAAGAAAAATAGAATTATCTTTTACAGTAATGAAAGTTACTAGGACGGCACGTTGGCTCAGTGGTTAGCACTGTCTCTTCACAGCAAGAAGGTCACTGGTTCGAGTCCCAACTAGGTCATTTGGCATTTCTGTGTGGAGTTTGCATGTTCTCCCCGTGTTCACATGGGTTTCCTCCAAGTGCTCCGATTTACCCCACAGTCCAAAGACATGCGCTATAGATGAATTGGGTAGGCTAAATTGGCCGTAGTGTATGAGTGTGTGTGAATGTGAGAGTGGGTGTTTCCAGCTGGAAGGGCATCCGCTGTGTAGAACATATGCTGAATAAGTTGGCGGTTCATTCTGCTGTGGCGACACCTGATAAATAAAGGGACTAAGCTGAAGGAAAATGACTAAATGAATGAATGAAACTGCAGGGTTCCCACGCTTCTTGAAAGTGCTTGATTTTCAGACATATGAATTCAAGGCCTGGAAAGTATTCAAATCAAACATAGGTCCTTGAAAGTGCTTAATTTTAAAGTTTATGGTGTTATTTCGCCAATTGTACTGTTTTGCTTTCAAAGCCTGAACAAAAAACTAAAAAATTCTTAATTTAAAAATTTCAATCTTATACATGAACAATAAAAAAAAAATGCATTTGAACAATACTTCAGAAACCACATTTGAATATTGCCATTATAGAATTCAACTAAATGTATTAAAGTTCTTTAAACATGACTTTAAAAAGGTTAATTAAAACAGTCAATTTTTAAAAATGACATTCAAAACATAATCATTTTTAATAAACATAAACATAACATTAATCATTATTTTAATGTAAATATTAAGTGTAGGTGAAAAGTACAGGAAGGACTTTCATGGCTGGGGGTGTAAATTCCAAAGGTGATGAATTTAAAATATTAGTGATTTAAAAATTACTTGAAAGTCCTTGAATTTGGTGTCCATAAAAGAGTGAGAACCCTGAAACTGATTTTAAACCAAAATGCAATTTGTAAAAAAATCTATAATAAAAAAATTTACCAAAATTACAAAACAATGAAAATGTTTTAGCATGTTGCAAAGAAAATATTTATAATTTCTCAATATTTTAGAGTATAAAATACAAAATAAGAAATAGAATTGCACTTTATTAGAACTTATTTTATGTTAAGCTGCTTTGACACAATCTACATTGTAAAAGCGCTATAGAAATAAAGATGAATTGAAATTTATTGAAAAGCTTTGGGTAAATGTATACATTTAAATAAAATCATATTTTAATATGTAATTTATATAATATAATAATTACAAACTATTTCTAAAATTGTTTTTAATTTATATCAAAAAAAAAATTTAAAAGCCTATGTCTGGAATGTCATGAAGGTTTTGAGTTTTTTATATGCTTTAAAACTATTTTACACATTTTCTCAGGTGTCCTCAACAAACATTTTTAATTTCCATAGTAATAAATTGTACTTTAAACATGCAATGTGTAAACTACAAATAAAATCATAAAATGAACAATCAAAAAAATGTTTTTAGATTATGAAAGATACAATTATGGAAGAAAAATAGTATATAATATATAATTATTCATTCATTCATTCATTTTCTTGTCGGCTTTGTCCCTTGCGGGGTCGCCACAGCGGAATGAACCGCCAACTTATCCAGCACGATTTTACGCAGCGGATGCCCTTCCAGCTGCAACCCATCTCTGGGAACTTCCACACACACATTCACACTCATACACTATGGACAATTTAGCTTACCCAATTCACCTGTACCGCATGTCTTTGGACTGTGGGGGAAACCGGAGCACCCGGAGGAAACCCACGCGAACCCAGGGAGAACATGCAAACTCCACACAGAAACGCCAACTGACCCAGCCCAGCCGAGGTTCGAACCTGCGACCCAGCGACGTTCTTGCTGTGAGGCAACAGCACTACCTACTGCGCCACTGGGTTGCCCTATATATAATTATATTATATTATATTATATATAATTATATTATATTATATTATATTATATTATATTATATTATATTATATTATATTATACTATTTTATATTACACAATTTTTTATATTATATTATATTATATTATATTATATTATATTATATTATATTATATTATATTATATTATATTAATTCGTAATCTGAAGAATATAAGCCAAAAACATTCCCTTTTCTGTCAGCATTTTTGCCTCAGCCAACCTTTGGTCACTTCTATCAGTCCAGCAGTGCTAGAGTGGGCAAAAGCCCCTCAGGTGTGCTTACTCTTAAATATGAGCATGACATTTTCAATCTTCCCTCTCATTTCCTAAATGCCTTCTTCACTGAGTGTGCATTAAATGAAAATCACCATCTGTGCAGGAATTATCACTGTCACTTGCCTTGATATCTTACATGCTGTCCAGAGATAGTACTAGATCAAATTTGATGCACACATATTACCGCTTATCATGGTTGATCTATTCAAATAATCTCACATGCAGATGGATGGACACATCATCTCTAAAACCAGACTGCCCATACGATCTTAGTGTATTCAAATGTCATTTATATGAACTTTCAGTTTCACTTCTCCTTTCTTCAGACACCTCACTTTTTATGTAATATTTCTTGTTATCGTCAGTGTTAAAAACAGATGTGTTGCATGATACTTAGAAATATGAACTTTGAAATGTTGTGTTTTGTAGGAAAAGCATTTATTTGATGACATATTTAATAACATTGCACTGTAGATGTTTTACTGTCACTTTTAATTAACATGTACTTGGCAATAAATAAATAAAAATTAAAACACACTGCTTACTAATTTTGGCTTTCTAATAACTATTCTCAAAATAAGCAAAAGGCATTGGGGTAATCATAGCTTAAGGTTTCAGTCATAGCTCATAGCTTTTTATATTTAACTTTAAATTCTGTGAAGCTGAAATGAAAACTAACCAAAGACTATATAGGATACATAAGACATGTCTTGTATGGTTTTAAATGGGGAAAAGTGTAACAGTCAATATGGTGAATAAAGCCCCGCCTACTAGTACAGGAGCCAATCATGGATCGTTATAGACTGACGTTTCTCCAGGGGAGAAGCTCAGACCAGATATGTGCTTTTACGACAGTTTGATGGTCAACAAATGCGCTGAAATCTCAGCAAATACTTGCTTCACAGACATAAGAAACATATCCACATAGAGCTTGAAATCTTTACTTTTAAATGAACCAACCACACTTGAAAAGTTTTTTGGTTTTGTAATCTTTTTAAAACAAACGCAAGGTACAGTCTCTCCTATCCAATGCACATCACATTACAGCAGCAACTACTGAAATGCCCACAAACTTATAAACAAAGAGTTGCTGTCCTTTCTGGAGGAGATTCGCCATGAAAAGCAAGTTGTGAATTATTTTAGAAGAGCAGCACGATCAGACGATCATTATCCAAAGGATGATTGTTGCTGCGTCCCAATTGGCATACTATCCCTTCTAAATAGTATTCAAAAATAGAATTAGTATGTTCCAAACCATAGTATGTTGAAAAGAGTATGCCAAAGGTTCCCGAATGGTTTACTATTTTCAGTAAAAACTCAGTGTAGAAGCGTCCATACTCAAACCGCAAATACTGCCCTCAATGCATTGTACGTTGGACGTGAATTTGTTTAGAACTACATGCTCAGGTTAAAAGTATAAACAAACAACAAACATGGCGGACGTGCAGAACCAACAGTCAAGTACAGGGGCTTCGGTAAAGTTGTTTGAATGTCTGTTAACTAATATCTAGCCAACTAAAACATGTTTAAACCACGTTTTCTGTGTTATATTTCACCTGCAACAACAATGTGAACTTATATCAAGATATGTTTGGACATTAACTTCTAAATGCATAATTATTAAGACCTGAGGACATTTTTCTGCATGAAAGACTTGCGAATGGCAGATTATCCTGCTGCTGCTTCTCCAATAGGTAGGTAATTAAATATGAAGGAAATGTGGATGATGTGTTGAGAGGATTGACAGGCCGCGTAACTAAGCAACATAACAATCTGTTAAGTATGTCCCAAGGCTTGCGTACTCTTCTGTTACACACTCAAAAGTATATACTTTTCCTTTACAAAAAAAGTACATACTTTTAGGGCGTAGTATAAATATGTGAATTGGGGCGCAGCAAAATGTGTAGAATGGCCATAAATGAGGTTAGTGTTGCGATCTCGTTCATTTCGAGTGTGCATGTGTCTAGTTCCATATTTTGCTTCAGAGATGACTAAACTAATGTATATGCACAAATATATCATTGTAAAGCATCCTACTATATACATTTTTAAATAAGAGAGCTCTGTAAGGGGTGCTGAGCACTGTAACTCTATAAACATATGGTGAAATTAAATGTACTTTTAAATTTAAATAGTAATTAAAATGATATACAGTACAGTTGAAGTCAGAATTATTAGCCCCCCTGTTTATTTTTTTCCCCCAATTTCTGTTTAACGGAGAGCAGATTTTTTTTCAACACATTTCTAAACAATAGTTTTAATAACTCATTTCTAATAACTGATTTGTTTTTTCTTTGCCATGATGACAGTAAATAATATTTTACTAGATATTTTTCAAGACACTTCTATACAGCTTAAAGTGACATTTAAAGGCTTAACTAGGTTAATTAGGTTAACTAGGCAGTTTAGGGTAATTAGGCAAGTTATTGTATATTGATGGTTTGTTCTGTAAACTATCAAAAAAACTTAGCTTAAAGGGGCTAATAATTTTGACCTTAAAATGGATTTAAAAACGATAAAAACTGCTTTTATTCTAGGCCAAATAAAACGAATAAGACTTTCTACAGAAGAAAAAATATTATCAGACATACTGTGAAAATGTCCTTGCTCTGTTAAACATCATTTGGGAAATATTTAAAAATCAAAAAAATCAAAGGGGGGCTAATAATTCTGACTTCAACTGTACAATAAAAGTGAAACAGGTGGTGTCTCAAAGCAGCTTAAAAATCAGCATTATTTTTCAATCCTTGAGAAAGTTGCATTCATTAGAAATGTTGTTTGAAAATCATTCTTGCAATATTCAGCTGCAGTCACCATTCACTTGCATTACACTAATTAAAACAGTTTACATCTTCTTTTAAAACATCCTCAACTGACTTTAAACTAGTATTTAACCATTTTCCTCCTTACTTTTTCATGTTTTGACTCGACTACACTGTCTGCTTTGATTTTAAACCAAGACCATATTTCTGTCTAAGTACAGTATACGCACTCCTAAAAACATTAAGCATTTATTAGGCACAAGAGCAATACTTTGTACCTGTTTAAAACTTTTATTGGGTATGTTTGATTAATTATAAAGCCCTAAAACACTCAACTGTCGACTTTGAGCACGATATGGGAAATAACAGCAAAGTACCATGAATATTTCATTACTCACGTAAGTCACAGTTCATCATCCAATGTCCTATTTCACAGCTGGAAAATTACATTTACAGTTTATAATTGCTTTCAATTTACAGCAATGATACAAATTAGACAGATATTGTTGCCGTGCTATGATGAGGTGCAATAAAGTTAATGAGCTTAGTGTTTGGAGATGGACACTGAAAGTTTGAATGCTCTTCCATATAATATTTATAGATCTCTCTCTTCTAACGTCATTATGTTGGAGGATAATCATTTACACACCTTCACAGTAAAACTTTAAATACACAGTTCCATTTGTAAGAGGTGTGTAAATGTTCAGTATTCAGTATTAATTAAGAACTCATTTACAAATACTTTATAAATCAATAATAATCTGTTATAACTGCATGGATAAAAAGCATGAGTAACATAACATCTGCCAAACAGTGAGCCATTTCCAACCTATGTTATTGACCTTTTTCTGCATTGCAGAAATTCACTAGTTTTTGCGATTGTTTTAGAACTTCCTATTCAGTTTCCTATGGGAGAAATGACTAGGAATAATAAACAGCAGAAAACAGTTAACCTACTCGTTCTAAAACAAGTGTGTCCAATAAAAGTAAAATGATATAATAAGAACATTTCAGTTGCTATCCATATCCATTGCCTAAAAATCAATGCATGTGAATGAGTCTCGAGCCAAAAAGATTCCAATGGCAGTGCCTGCTCGTACGTAAAAAATAAGGTCAATAAATGCATAATAAATGTTTATTCATATCTGATTCCTGGTTTATTTCATGATGTCACAATAATGGACTATTGTAGTGAGAAAGTTGCTGAATATTTTGAAAATTGAATGACTATGTCCCTTTTTACAATATATTACTAATGATAAGTCGCGCTGTCTTAAACATGGCTCCTAAGTGATTTACTGGTGTTCACTTTAAATTAAAAGGACCTCAATACATTACAGATATGCTCACTGAATACAAACCTAGAAGAACACTCAGATCTCTAGGATCATATAAACTAGAAATTCCAAGAGTTCAGTCAAAGCAGGGTGAATCGGCTTTCAGCTACTACGCCCCTCGCTGCTGGAATCAACTCCCAGAAATGATCAGATGTGCTCCAACATTAGGCACATTCAAATCCAGACTGAAAACACATTTGTTTAGCTGTGCCTTTACTGAATGAGCACTGTGCTACGTCCGACAGATCGCACTATTATGTTTTTCTCTTCTTTTTCCTTCTTTTACAACCTGTTTTAACATATTTTTATCTGTTTTTATCTGTTTTTTATTATCTGTTTTTATTTTATTTTTTTTCTTACACTTGTCTTTTTATTCCTGTTTATGTAAAGCACTTTGAATTGCCACTGTGTATGAAATGTGCTATATAAATAAACTTGCCTTGCCTTGCCTAAAAGTAGACATACACCAGATGGCTTAAATAGCTATATTTGGGAAGAGTTCATAAATTCAGATTGATTGCGATAGGGGAGTGAATCATGCATTAAAAATAATAAACAAATCACAAGCAACAGTGCTTTATGGTTTTCTGTTTAACAGTATTCAGCTACAGAAATTGAATAATCAAATGTAAAATGACACTGCATCATCTTCATTGTATAAATAATAATAATAATAATAATTATATCTTTATTAATGATACAGTTCCTTGTGCACGAATGCTTTAAACTCTTGAAATGCTCACAGGCTTTAAAAACACAGGCAGATGATAAGCCTTCGGTTTGGCTATATTCAAAAATCTCATGTGCTCTGAACTACTGTACAGTATGGCTCCTTGTCAACTATAATCTCAAATCAATATTGCATATCCTGCAATATGACTATCGCAGAAGTGCACATTGTGATATTGATGCTAAAACGACATATATTGTGCAGCTGTAATTAAAAGGTCCTTTGAAATGTGCTTTGAAATGTTTCGACTGAAACATGAAAACAGGGAGGGACATATGATAGCTCCTTCTCTAATTTCTAAAACAGACAATTGATAGTTTTCATGTCACACCATTAGAGGAGAGCTCCCCTGGTGGGTAGAAAAAAAATGCCAAGTCATGGGCTGAGTAATTAAATTGTTACGCAACGCTCAAAAAATTATGTTTGCTGTTTGTTCAAACTACTTATTTCAAATGAGCTGAAACAACACAATTCTTAGTTTTTTTGGGGGGACAACTTCAATGTTCAATCCACTTAAATTTTTAAAAACTAATAAGCTAATTTAATTCCTTCATGTTGGCCCAACACAAATCGATTGTGTGGAATCCAGTATTTTTTACAGTGAATAACATTTATGGATTTATGTCGAATGGTAGCATTATTGACCCATAATCATTTATGGTAGCTATAACTGTCAGTACGTTTGTATGCTTTTTATACAGCTTCTATTCTAACTTGCAGGTTAATAGCAGAAGTGAGTAAATAGATTTTCCTTAGCAGCAAATACAGTTGAAACCAGAAGTTTACATACACTGTATAAAAAGGCACATAAACATTTTTAAAAAAAAGTCAGATGTTTTAATGTGACTAAACTTTTTCTCTTTTAGGTAAGTTAGGATTATCAAATGTGTTTCTGTTATGCTTATTAGCAGAATAATGAGAGATATTTTTTGAGAAATTGTTATAATGTTTTTTGAAAGTCAAGTTTACATACAATAAGATTATTATGCCTCTGAAAAAGCTCAGAGGATGGTGTTAAGGTTTTGGAATTTTCTGACTGGCTAATTGACAACATTTGAGTTAATTGGAGGCACAACTGTAGAATAGTATTTAAGACAAACCTCAAACACACTGCTTCCTTGTGTGACAACATGGGAAAATCAACAAGCCAGAATCAACAAAAAAGCCAGATTACAATTTGCTAAATTACACTGGGAAAAAGAATATTTTTGGAGACACGTCCTATGGTCTGATTGAACTAAGATTGAACTGTTTGGCCATAATGACCAGTGTTACATTTGGAGGACAAAGGGGAAAGCTTACAAGCCTAGGAACACCATCCCAACTGTGAAGTATGGGGGTGGCAGCATCATGTTGTGGGGCTGTTTTGCTGCGGGAGGGACTGGTCCACTTCACAGCATAGATGGCATCATGAAGAAGGAACATTATGTAGAAATACTGAAGCAACATCTCAAGACATCAGCCAGGAAATTAAAACTTGGCCACAAATGGGTCTTCCAAACAGACCATGACCCTAAGCATACTGCCAAATTAGTTAAAATGTGCTTTAAGGACAACAGAGTGAATGTTTTGGAGTGGCCATCACAAAGCCCTGCCTTCAATCCTGTAGAAAATTTGTGGGCAGAGTTGAAAAAGCTTGTGCGAGCAAGACAGCCTACAAATATGACTCTGTTACACCAATTCTGTCAGGAGAAATGGGCCAAAATTCCTTCAAACTATTGTGAGAAGCTTGTGGAAGGATACCCAAAACATTTGACCAAAGTTATACAGTTTAAAAGCAAAGCTAAAAAAATACCAAGGAAATGTATGTAAACTTTTGACTGTCTAGAAATTAATAAAAAATTCTCCAAAAAAATTTAGGTAATCCTAACGGACCTAAAATAGTAAACATTTAGTATGATTTACCATCGGACATTTAAAAAAAAATGGTTATGTTCCTCTTTTTAGAGTGTATGTAAAACGTCTGGTTTTAACTGTATTAATGAAAGCAAAACAAACCGACAAATATAAAAGCAGACACTTATGCGCTATAACGCCATCACCAATGACTTAATCACTGAGGAATATCCATAAGATAGATGTAAACATTGCAGAATTGGAGCTCTGACAGGGACATGACCGTTTAAATGCCTAAAAAACACCTGCTGGTGCAGTATATGGATTCCATGTGGCCACAATTTACAGTTTGTGATCATATCTCTGTTTTGTTCTATGGATATGTGATCCAAATAATCATAGCTTGAAACAGATCTGTTTCTATGGAGATCTCAGTGTAGCTGCCATAATGGCCCATTGTTTTTTTTTTGCCCACCAAGTCTCCGCAAAGGTCATGTGGCTGAAAACTATCAATAGCATTCCGTTTACAACACAACTCTGCTAGTCATAGGTGTTTTGCTCAAGTGCATCAGATCATGACAGCCACAGTCTATAATAGCAATACTGAGTCTGACTCGACATTTCTCAACTCTGTAGTACTGTACAGCTTTTCTGCATAATTCAAATAGGTCTGATATGTTTTGTGGTCTGTGCCGATTCACGCATATGATCCACTATTTACTGTCATATCTCTGGGTTGAAGCGGACCGTATCTGTGCACTGTGGCGGTTCACATGACATTATTGCAAAAGGAGACTTTTTTACCCTAAAGGCAATCAAATATACATTGTCTGTATTCTTATACAGTAGTAATCACCAAATAAATATGGATACAAATAAAAACGGATAAATATAAACAGATTTCATTTTGATTCTCGTATTTTCCTGTATGCTGACTTTGTGTGTGTGTGTGACGTTTTTTTTAACCTCTGGGCTTGCCGTAGAAAGGTGCTGTGCGGTTTCATAACAAAAAATTAGGTCAGATCAACATAGCTTAGCTATCGTTTATTAGTATCCAAGCTACCATTTATTAATATAAAATACTATAGAGCATTTGAGTGGTTTATTCATTTTGCTAGAATTGACATACCTTAAGATAATGCTAAGATAGACTCAGTGGCGGCCCATCCAACAGGCAATATAGGTGGTCACCTAGGGCCCCACGTTTCTTGGAGGGCTCCTCGAACACTATATTTATATTATATTTACAGTGAAAGTAAGTGCGAGAATGAGCACAAACGTTTAAATTATGAACAATGCGCATTGCTATACCATTTACAACGATTGTGAGAGAAAAAATAACCTCCACGTTTCATTAAATGAATAACTCTGTATAATTGATACATCACAAATAGCTGAAAACGATAATAAATGCACAACAACCGTATGAATAAAAGCAGAAAGTATTATAAACATACCCAGCAGCACCACACACTATTTTGCATAACACCACCCACAATCGGCTATTGGGTGAACTACAATGACGTAACGTATTCCTACACAGATTCCACATATCTCTCCAAATTGCTCACAGTGGATATAAAGCCGAAAAAAGTGTCTTAAAGTCTTAAGTAATATTACGTCATAAGTGTCGTTTCTATTTTTAATTGATCTTAATTAAAATTTTAATTTGAAATGAAATGGTGTCCAAACCAAACGTTATCTTTCCGGAGCCGAAAAAAGGAAGAAAAGAAAAGCAGAGGAAGAAAAGCAAGCTCAAAGTAAAGGTATATTCTGCTATGCATTATAAATTATTTAGTAGTGCAGTATTAGGACTTGTTTTAATAAATGCAACCATGCCCATGATCACAGAAATACTTGTGTGATATATGAGAATAAAAAATAGGCCACAGTCAGCATGTTTCATTAAATAATCTATTAATTATCTATCTCACTAATTTACCTGCTGAAAAAACACAGGTTTCCTCCTCATTTGGTCAAAATTGAATTTTATCCACTGTCCAACATCTAATGCAAAGTTTTGTTTATGTAAATCAATGTGTAAAAACAAGCTAAATTGTCTCCTGCATTTCTAGTTAATAATGCATATATTTGTATGTTATTAATTTGCAAAACAAGCATTTGATTCATGTTTTATTTGAATATGTCATACTTATATACTATACATTTTTTTAATGAGTGTTTTCTGGCTTGCAAACTTAATTGTTTTAATCTGAGTATTTTTACATATGTAGTATAGGTTAAATATGTTACAGTTAATACAAATCTGTACACTTAAATATTTAAAATTGTATTTTTTTGTGTGTTTTTCTTCTTAATGTCTTTACACCAGTGGGCCCAATTTTTTTTTTTATCTTGATAGGACCCCTTAACCCTACGGGCTGGCACTGGATAGTCTTCTAAATTTGTTTTGGAGCACACTAAATTACCTTAAAATTAACAAAATGATACTTACACCTAACAAACGTTTTCACAGAGACTAATGTTTATAACTTTTATGGTTCACATTTGTTTAGGCATAAAAGAAAAATCAATCATTTTGACCTATACAGTGTATTTTTGGCTATTGCCAACATTTATAAATAAATAGTTCACTGTTCATTAAGCTACACAAACACTGGAATTAAACAGATACCTTTCAATATCTTATCAAATCGCAATTTGACCTATAAAGTCCTCTTGATGAGGCATTTCTACAAGTTTTTACACTTAGCTGTGAATAGACATCAGTACTATCTTGCAGAGGATCATGGTTAGCACTCTGGTAAATAACACAGTAAGTGACATGAGTAATGGAATTTTAATGAGAAAACCACAAATACAGTAACACTCAATACCTTTATATTACATTATAAGGAAATCTTAATATAAAGTGTTAACATAACTTCCCTTGCAAATTTAGAGAGAAAGCATGGTTACAATTATTGATGTTTGTAATAGTGGTGTATGTGCAGTCGGTGAGAGGTCAGATGGCGGTCTGTGACAGAGGGTTTCTGCTCATTACATTTAGCATGAGGACAAGCACCTGCGTCAAATGTCACACACTAATTCATTAATTGCACCACACACAGATGTGACCACGGAGCCAAGAGAAGACGAGAGGAAATAAGCAACAAATGAGGTAAAAAATAAATGTAGAAATGAAGATTTGAAGTGAACACTTGCAGAAAGAAAAAAAAAAAAACAGACGGAAATCAGAGTTGAGAACAGATGCTTCATTTGTACTGCAACAAGCCAGATGGGGTACCTAATTTAATGAATCTGCCACCAAATATACACCTTTGTAGAAATCTATACTATGATATGTATGTACATTTGTTTATTCTTTCATTCCTTCATTCATTTTCCTTCGGCTTAGTCACTATTTCAGAGGTAGCCACACCGCCAACTATTCTGGCATATGTTTTATGCAGTGAATGCCCTTCCAGCAACAACCCAGTACCCAATCCAGGCCATTCTGAAAATGTACCACTATATACATTTCTGGTCAGTGCCAAATACGTCCCAAGAGCTACGCTATTTTGCAGTTTTTGTTTTCGTGAATCCACCAGAAGCCGCTGTGTACGCTTTTTCGATCTCAAATTTCTCTCAAGAGTGCCATTTTCAGTTCTTGCGTAAATCCAACAGAGGCCGCTGTTGACTGACTGACTGACCGATCGACTGACCCATCCTCCTCCTTCCCTAAACCCAAGCAATAGTGTTTTCAAAAGCACCGATTGACCTGCCCACCCACTTCCCTAAACTCAATCGATTAAACTAAACCGTTTTAAAAGGTAATCCAGAAATAGAAAAGCGCCTGATTTTTACCACGTTTTCAGATTTTACCACATTGTCACTCTGTTATTTACTTATTTATTTTATTTTTTGGATTCTGTTTTTGTCTTACCTGACTTCTGGAACCATTCTTCACCGGACTCAAACCTCGTCGTTGTGGTCAACTTCTCTCTGTGTATCAAGTCCGCTGATGTACATGATGAACTAACTGGACAAACTGGTAATAACGGGAAAGCCTGTCCCATACGGAGGTATGCGGTCAGCTGGTAATCGCAAAAGAAACGACGTCATACCCCCCTGTAGCATCGTTTTAAAGACGAAATGCAGTCATACGTACTTCTAGCTACATAATTCACGATCTCCAGAAATGTATAGGGCTACGTTTTCAGAATGTGCCTACATTTGAAACACCTATACACACTCATTCACACAAATACACTATGGCCAATTTAGTTCAATCAATTCACCTATAGCCCATGTCTTTGGACTGTGGGGGAAACCAAAACACCCGAAGGAAACCCAAACGAACACATGGAGAACATGCAAACTTCACACTGAAATGCCAACTGGCCCAGCCAGGACATGAACTAGCGACCTTCTGTGAGGTGACAGTGATAACCACTGAGCCACCGTACCGCCCCTTGATCAAAATCATTTTCATTTCCTTTCTTTTCAGCTTAGTCCCTTTACTAATCTAGGGTCCCCACAGCGGAATGAACCGCCAACTTATCCAGCATATGTTTTATGCAGCGGATGCCCTTTCAGCTGCAACCCATCACTGGGAAACATCCATACACACTCATTTACACTCCTACACTATGGACAATTTAGCCTACCCAATTCACCATATACCATATGTTTTTGGACTGTGGGAGAAACCGGAGCACCCGGAGGAAACCCAAGCAAACACGGGGACAACATGCAAACTCCACACAGAAATGGCAATTGACCCAGCCAAGGCTCGGACCAGCAACGTTCTTGCTGTGAGGCAACCCACTGCACCACTGTGCAGCTCTGATTAAAATCATACATAGTAAAATCGCCATTTTTCATAATCTTTTTTTTTTTACATATTATGGCACAACCATATTGGCAAGACGCATTTATAATGTACCTTTTAAGAGTCATCATTTTATATATATATATATATATATATATATATTTTTTTTTTTTTTTTTTTTTTTTTTTACAAATGAAGAAAAAATAACAAGAAAACTGTTGCTTGATAACAATGAAAAGTTACGGGGGATTATCAATAACTAATGGCATTTGGGTGCAAGAATCTAAAAAAAATTAGTCCCATAAAAAATAAATGTGCCTAGTTGAAACTTTAATTGAAATCAATGTAAGGGAACTTGAGTCCAAGATGAAAGATCAGATCAATTTTGTTGAAGACAAAATTGCATAAATGTGTAATTATGTTGCACACTAATAAGGTAATCCTGTCTAGTAATGGGTAAAAACTTATTTTACCTCAAGAACTGCCTTAATTCTTCATGAAATCATAGATTCAAGAAGTAGCTGAAAGCATTTCTTAGATTCATGTCCAGTTGCTGCCGATTTGTTGGTTAGATCAAACCCCAAAGGTGCTCCACAGGATTGAGTTCTGGTGGTAGTGGAGGCCATTTGAGTTTAGTGAACTCATTGTCATATTCAAGAAACTTTGAGATGATCTGATCTTGAGATGATCTTTGTGATATGCTGTGTTACCCCCCTAGAAGAAACCATCACATAATGGGTACACTTTGTGGTAATAAAGTGATGAACATGGCATGTGTGGTTTTTAAATGATGCTCAATTGGTACTAAAGGGGCCAAGTAAACATCCTCCACACCATTACACCACCGGCATTCTTGAACATTCACACATGACCAGATGAATCACATTCTGACATTACCATGAGAATTTCTCAGGAGATATTGCAATTCATCACACCAGGCAACCTTTATTCCAATCTTCCTATTTCTGATTTTGGTCAATCTGTGTGAATTGTTATCTCAGTTGTAGTTGTGCTCTTCTAAAGGTCAATTTATACTCTGCATTGAGGTCATGTAGTAGGTCCAGCATAGCCTTTATCATAACCTGACATAGACCCTGACGTGCACCTCTAAAAAATAGAGTTTTGAATGTTATTTTGTTTTTATTTTATTATTATAGTTGAATAATTTAATATATTTCTTCATTGAATAAATTTGAGTTTGAGCTACTGCTACATAAGCATCACACATTTCTGGTGAAAGTCCAAAACACAGACAAAGACACTTGACACAGTGGAACATAAAAACCTTACTGCCTACTAGCGTTCGGGACTATTATTACAGAGCAGAGAAAGTTAATATTGTCTTTCTATTCTCATCTTACTTCTGGCAGCAACAAAGAATCTTGCTCACAAAACAGCTACTTGCTGCATAATTCTTTTATAATACAGAGATGGTTTAGCATGAAAATTCAGTATGTTAGCTGTTTCTGAAATACCCAACAACCATCATACTTTCACAAAAACTTCAGCAGATCATCTTTACCATGTCTACAGTGCATTGTTTTAGAAAAAAAGCAGTTGAACAGGTCCACCTAAAGGCCCGTGCACACAGAGACGTTTTTTGCTCGCGTTTTCCGTCGACGTTTAACGCCTGGTGACTAAATAAAGGGCGTCAATGTGATCGTGCACACCAACGCGCAAAAGCGTCATTTAAAAAAAAAAAAAAAAACGCTTGAAAAACGTCTTGAAAAACACTGACAATAAACGCAAACGAAAAGTGTCCCGGTGTGTACGAGCCTTTACTTACCAGTGGGTGAATGCTAGGGACACTGCACTACTTAATATAGTATTGAACTTTCAATATGATAGATAGCCCAGTAATGGTTAACTTATGTTTCATTTATACAGTGAAGATTATATACAGTATACAGTGCTATATTTGCTTATATTTTTCAGTTTATGTAACTGAAAACTACTGTTAGGTTCATGGAACCTGAAAAACCCTGTTTATCTTAGTATTATTTTTGCTATAGTGTATAATTTTTTTTGTATTATATTTTGCTTGTACAGTTTATTTTCCTATTATTTCTATTTGACAGTGCTTTTTTATTGAACATATTATAAGCCAAACCGTACCGGAACATGACCTAAAGCCGAACCGTGCGAAGCCTGTATTTTTGCACCCCTAGTGAATAGTGCATATGGAAAATTGCATGAATAAATCTGAACCACTAGACTGATGGCACTCTCAGCCCTTTAGTTATTCTGCCTAGGGTCCTGCTTCCAGGACTCTCAAGAAAGCATAGATATAGTTTTTGCATTAAAAATGGTGGAAACGAAAAAGGGAAGAAAGAAGAAAGAAGACTGCACCTTGTGACACTCTAGTGCTCTACCTCTCGTTCATTTGTATTCCTACAGGAGCACTTTGGGCCTTCTTTCATCCTCTGCCATGCCTCTAAAATTTTGAACCCCATCATGAACAATTCATTGGTGGTATTTCATGCTCAACTTTCAACATTTAAAGAGCAATCCTTTAACTTTATTAGCTCTCCTTTGCTACAACCAGCTATTCAAACATCAAACATCATTATGCAATCTAGTCCAACACAGGCCTTCATTCTAGGCCAAAAAATCATGGCTAAAAGTTCTGTGGTCTAACAACAGGATTTCAAAGGGATTTATCATGTATTTATATCCCATTGTGCGGATGATGGATATCATTCCCTTCAACATCACTGTAATAAAGTGCATGTGCTTTGAAATGTGATTAGACATATAGTCCTTTGAGACGCTAATGGCTTGCGCCCTATTGTTATCACGCTAACGTGTGTTGACGGTCGCATATAGCAGAACGCACACTCCTATAATTTCACAATCCTCTAATGTTACCCAGGCTGCTCGGTTGCTAAGGAGATGATGTAAACCGCACTGAACATGTTGATAGGTTAGACGAGACAGAACATATAATAGCTGAGAAATTCATGGACATGGAAAGCAAAGGAAGTCATCAAAGTATATCTTGTTTGTCGAGCAGTCATGCCGTGGCCAGGCATTTTTGTCTTACGCTTTCTGCCATCCTCATAGAAGGGAAACAAATTATCAGCAATCAACCCTGCATGGCCACATTTAGCCTCTCCACCATTATGTTTCCTCCCAGAGCAGTGTGTGTCCGTCGATGAGAGCATTAATATGCAAGCTCTCTGCCCAGAATCACCATAGACACACTAATTAAATCACCCGCAACAGACCGAGAGCAGGAACATTAATGATGACATCCACCACCCCATAAACAGCCATTAAAACTCTCTAAATACAGAAACCCTGACCCTGTTAATGATGCAACCATTTACAGGTAAATAACATTTGATGAAAAGTCTGTCGCAAAACCTAGTGAGCCTATTATGTGTCCACTATCTATGCTTGCAGCTGTCTATGTGAACATAAGAGGGATTTCATGAGACAATTTTGAAAACACTGAGGTCTATAATGTCTGGAGAAAGATATTTCAAGACTATTTCAATGGCCGTTGATAATGTAATATATAAACCCTGTTTCTAACAAGTGTTCCAATCTGTAGCCTGGTTATTTCAAACTAATAAATGCCCTGCACTTTCTCATGTCTCCTATAGGCTTTTATGAGTTCAGCATGCTACCTGTTGGTCTGAAAAATGCTTCATCCACATTTCAAAGGCTGATTAATGGGGTTTTTGGCTGGCTGTTGTCAAAATGACATAAGCCCTACCCTGAAGGACTAACTTTCTAAATGATGTTTGAGTTACAGTTCCCATCACCCTATCTCCTTGATTTCATTTATGGATTGAAACAGGACCAACATATTACAGAGGTTGTTTGGTCTGTTTCATACATTTTGGCATTGCAGAAATTACATGCTCTGCATATACACTCACCCGACACTTTATTAGGTACACCTACCCAACTGCTCGTTATCGCAAATTTCTAATCAGCCAATCACATGGCAGCAACTCAATGCATTTAGGCATGTAAACGAGCATAAGAATGGGGTAGAAAGATGATTTAAGTGACTTTGAACGTGGCATGGTTGTTGGTGCCAGACAGGCTGGTCTGAGTATTTTAGAAACTGCTGATCTACTGGGATGTTCACCCACCACCATCTCTAGAGTTTACAGAGAATGGCCCGAAAAAGAGAAAATATCCAGTGAGCGGTAGTTCTGTTGGTGCAAATGTCTTGTTGATGCCAGAGGTCAGAGGAGAATGGCCAGACTTGTTCAACCACTCGTTACTACAGAGGTATGCAGAAGAGCATCTCTGAACGCACAATACGTCAAACCTTGAGGCAAATGGGCTACAGCAGCAGAAGACCACACCAAGTGCCACTCCTGTCAGCTAAGAACAGGAAACTGAGGCTACAATTAACAAAGGCTCACCAAAATTGCACTATAGAAAATTGGAAAAACGTCACCTGGTCTGATGAGTCTCATTTATGTTGTGACATTCGGATGGTAGGGTCAGAATTTGGCATCAACAACATGAAAGCATGCATCCATCCTGCCTTGTAGCAACGGTTCAGGCTGGTGGTGGTTTTGTAATGGTGTGGTGGATATTTTCTTGTCACACTTTGGGCCCATTAGTACCAATTGAGCCTCGTGTCAACTCCACAGGCTACTTGAGTATTGTTGCTGACCATGTCCATCCTTTTATGACCACAGTGTACCCATCTTCTGATGGCTACTTCCAGCAGGATAATGCACCATGTCATAAAGCATGAATTGCAGACTGGTTTCTTGGACATGACAATTAGTACACTGTACTCATCCGATCTTAATCCAGTAGAGCACCTTTGGGATGTGGTGGAACGGGAGATTCGCATCATCATGTGCAGCCAACCATTCTGAAGCAACTGCGTGATGCTATCATGTCAATATGGACCAAAATCTCTGAGGAACATTTCCAATACCTTGTTGAATCTATGCCACGAAGGATTAAGGCAGTTCTCAGGGCAAAAGGGGGCCCAACCCAGTAATAGTAGGGTGTACCTAATAAAGTGGCCGGTGAGTGTATGTATCATGTAGTAATTTCACTGATTATTATTTTTGTTTGAATTTATTTGTAGTAAAACTATGTTAAAATTTGTAAAGATTGATATGTGTTAAAGCATTTCGGAACTGAGAGCCGAAATAGGTGAGTAATATTACCCGATGCTGATATTACAGTAGCCAGTCTTAAGCAATTTGTCTCTTGATTTAATTAGTTAATTTATTTCTTTACCAGGAGGGAAACACATCGACATCCATAATGAACGACACACACCAAGCAGAAAAAGCATGGCAATCGGATGGGATTCAATTTCTCAGAGGATCATTGAGCTTGTCAAAAAACATTTGCTGTGGAATTATTACAGAGGTTGTGTAAAATAGAGACTTAGCAGGATGAAAGATGGAAATATTATCACAAAGCGCATCTGTGAAACACGACATTTTCTCTAATGATACCCTGGGAAAAAAAAAACAGTTCTGTCTGAATTCCTGTCTATTCATTACATTTTTGCCAGCATCTCCAAAAGGTTTTAAAGTATTCATAAAGCAGGATTTACTCTTAAAATTCCAGAAAAGTCATTTTTTGTTTGACAGAATTAAGTTTCCTGGCCATGATGTGACCACAGAAGGGGTGAAGGTAGATCCTGCCAAAACTAAGGCCCTCCAAAGTATCCCTCTTCCAACAAATCCGTGGGAACTCCAGCTGTCTTCGGGATTGTGTTGATTGTATCATAGGTGTGTTCCTACATTTTCAGCCAATGCAAAACCCTTGAATGTACTGAAATGACAGCGATCACTTGAGTAAACAGGGCTGTTTGGAAAATCTGAAAATGTGAGACATGGGGAATAATTACTATCAGATATATACCTCTATATAAAATACTGGTTTCAGAAGCATACAACTGGCTTCATCACTCGTTCTCCTCTCCACCAATCAGCTGGTGTGTGGTGTGCGGTCTGGCCCAAAATGGCTGCCGTTGAGTCATCCAGGTGGATGCTGCACACTGGTGGTGGATGAGGAGATTCCCCCCTATGTGTAAAGTGCTTTGAGTGCCCAGAAAAGCGCTATTTAAATGTAAGAAATTATTATTATTATTATTATTATCAAAATAAAATACTGTATTTTGAAAATACTATAAAATACTTTACAACGGAGCATCACATTTCTTTGCAAACCTTTCATCAATATCCAATCAATCCTTTCACCATTAAACTGAATTAGTGAAGTAAACCATGACATTTACTATGTTGTCTTATTTTCCTGTCTTATTTTGACTTGCTCCCGAATCTACCCCTGCTATTGTCTGTTACTTTTTTTTTATGTGATGCATAATTTCCATCCATACACCAAGCATTGATAAACTTCATTGATTTTCTTCAATTTTTTTTTTCAAATCTCAAGCCTAGGCATATAACTGAGAAAGCACCAATGTAGACTACTTACGAAGTATTTTACAGTATTTAAAAAATACAAAATACAAGACACTAAAGTATTTTGATACAAAATATTAACCTATTTTCACCAACCCTATCAAATACAAATTACAAAATAGTATTTTTAAAATACGTAATTGAAATACATTTATCATAAATACTGCCTATGCCTGTTTATAGGGAAGCTCTTGCCTTAATTAGGGGAGCCGAGCTCCCCCTAGCTCTCTCGTATAGTTCGCACCCAGTATACTACACTATACTCTACTGTATATTACTGTACTGTTTCGTGTTAACACTGTCATGTGGCAATGAATGAAAATATGCTTGCATTAATTATTACTGGTTGTCTTTTTTATAAATGTAAGATGAACATCTTTTTATGCAGGCTTATTGCAATACATGAGATTTTCTACTTTCTGGTGGAAATAAATAATTTAAAATTATTGTCCACTTTAAATTTCTATCAATTCAATTGGAGTTTTAAGTGAATACGGAAATACAATACTTTATTGACCATTCACATAACATTTTACAGGTTGATTGCTTTAAAATGAGGGTAAGTAATGATAATTTAGGACATAAATAGACTAATATTACATAGCATTACTTTTATGCTATAAGCAATAATATAATATAATATAATATAATATAATATAATATAATATAATATAATATAATATAATATAATATAATAGTATTGTAAAAGGAATATCAGTGGACTAAAACATCAACAAATAAAAGGAATCTAGAATACAATATATAATGTAACATAAAAAATAACAGTATAATAAACATTTATTATATGTATTTAAAATTGCTAAATATTACTATCCCTGAAGGATATACAGTGCATCCAGAAAGTATTGATAGCGCTTCACTTTTTCCACATTTTTTTATGTTACAGCCTTATTTTCAAAATGAATTAAATTCATTTATTTCCTCAAAATTCTACACACAATACCGCATAATGACAATGTGAAAAAAGATTTTTTTGAAATTGTTGCAAATTTATTAACAATAAAAACCCTGAAAAATCACATGTACGTAAGTATTCACAGTCTTTGCCGTGAAGCTCTAAATTAAGCTCAGATACATTGAATTAAATTGAATTGATCATTCTTGAGATGTTTCAGCAGCTTAATTGGAGTTCACCTGTGGTAAATTCAGTTGATTGGACATGATTTGAAAAGGCATACACCTGTCTATATAAGGTCCCAGGGTTGACAGTGCATGTCAAAGCACAAACCAAGCATGAAGACAAAGGAATTGTCTGTAGATCCCCAAAACAGGATTGTCTCGAGGCACAAGTCTGGGGAAGGTTACAGAAAAATGTCTGCTGCTCTGAAAGTTCCAGTGAGCACAATGGCCTCCATCATCCCTAAGTGGAAGATGTTTGGAACCACCAGCACTCTTCCTAGAGCTGGCCGGCCATCTAAGCTGTGTGATCGGGGGAGAAGGGCCTTAGTCAGGGAGGTGATCAATAACCCGATAGTCACTCTGTCTGAGCTCCAGCGTTCTTCTGTGGAGAGAGGAGAACCTTATAGAAGGACAACCATCTGTGCAGCAATCCACCAATCAGGCATGCAGACGGAAGCCACTCCCCACCTGGAATTTGCCAAAAGGCATCTGAAGGACTCTCAGACCATAAGAAACAAAATTCTCTGGTCTGGTGAGACTAAAACTGAACTCTTTGGAGTGAATGCCAGGCGTTACATTTGGAGAAAACCAGGCATCGCTCATCACCAGGCTAATACCATCCCTACAGTGAAGCATGGTGGTAGCAGCATCATGCTGTGGGGATGTTTTTCAGCAGCAGGAAGTGGAAGACTAGTCAGGATAGAGGGGACGATGAATGCAGCAATGTACAGAGACATCCTGAATGAAAACCTGCTTCAGAGTGCTCTTGACCCCAGACTGGGGCGACGGTTTATCTTCCAGCAGAACAATCACTCAAAGCACACTGCCAAAATATCAATGGAGTGGCTTCACAACAACTCTATGAATGTCCTTGAGTGGCCCAGCCAGAGCCCAGACCTAAATCCTACTTAACATCTCTGGAGAGATCTGAAAATGGCTGTACACCTTCGCTTCCCATCAAACCTGATAGAGCTTGAGAGGTACTGCAAAGAGGAATGGGTAAAAATTCCCAAAGACTGGTGTGCCAAGCTTATGGTATCATATTCAAAATAACTTGAGGCTATAATTGCTGCCAAAGGTGCATCAACAAAGTATTGAGCAAAGACTGTGATAACTTATGTACATTTTTATTTTAATATAAATTTGCAATATTTTCAAAAAATCTTTTTTCACATTGTCATTATGGAGTATTGTGTGTAGAATGTTGAGGAAATAAATGATTTTAATTCATTTTGGAATAAGGCTGTAACATAAAAAAATGTGAAAAAAGTGAAGTGCTATGAATACTTTCCGGATGCACTGTATAGTCACAGTTTTTTGTACCTTAAAAAAAAAACTATACACATACACTAAATGCATATCAAGCCAGAATCAAATGTTCAACCAAAGCTCAAAACCCTTATTCAGTCTTTTCTAATGGAGGCCACCACAACAGCTTTAGCCTGGAACTTCACCTGCTAACAGGCAACAGCATAATTAGCTCAGTGCCTGTGCTTCGTCTGACAGATAGTAACAATTTCGAGTGATTACTAAAGGCATCTCATCAGCTGCCTCCAAAGGGCCGACGCTAATTCTGCTGCTGCTTCAAGTCTAGACTTTATCAAAGTCACACAAAGCAAGATCCAATAAAAGAACCAGACAGCTTTTTCATGACATTTTGTGCTATAAATTTGAATAGACCCCGTCTTTAAAATACTGCCGTGTTGTGCTCTGCCTTCAAACATAAACGGCTTGCATTTATTCTCTCTGAAGCCATGTGAACATCCATTCATCAGCAGTCAAAATGAAATGTGGACAGGAGGGCTAACATTCATCTTCACTTATGTCCAAACCCTAATGAAAGATTGCTGGAGCAAATCGAGAGTGTACCATCACGGCTCCAAAACTGCAGAGCCGCCTGAGATGCTGCAATTCAAATTCAATCCAAATCAGCTGCCTGCAAATATCCTCTGCCTGTCGGAGCTTATATCAAGACCGCAGAAGCTCGCTCATGCTGAAAACTAGGGATGTCCCGATCAGGGTTTTTTTTGTGTGTGTGCTATCGATTCAATCCGAGTCATTAAATACTGAGTATCTGATGCTTTGTGTATTCCTATAGGATATATTGTGAGCAGACTTTGTGATTACAATTATGAATATGTGACTACTGAATACTGATATAAACCTTTTACATTTTATATTTACAATGAACAGAATAACTGCAACAATGTGGATGTAAGGATAGAAAGCATGAAGCTGGCAGTGTCAGGATACCTGTTAGTCAAGTCTGAAATGCAACTTGATAGAAACAATGACATATACACTCACTGGCCACTTTATTAGGTACACCTTACTAGTACCGGGTTGCACCCCCTTTTGCCCTCAGAAGATCCTTTGTGGCACAGATTCAACAAGGTACTGGAAATATTCCTTAGAGATTTTGATCCATATTGACGTGATAGCATCATGCAGTTGCTGCAGATTTGCCTGCTGCACATGCATGATGCGAATCTACCGTTCCACCACATCCCAAGGGTGCTCTATTAGATTGAGAACTGGTGACTGTGGAGGCCATTTGAGTACAGTGAACTCATTGTCATGTTCAAGAAACCAGTCTGAGATGATTCGTGCTTTATGACATCCTGCTGGAGGTAGCCATTAGAAGATGCGTACACTGTGGTCATAAAGTGAGGGACATGGTCAGCAACAATACACAGGTAGGCTGTGGCGTTGACACGATGCTCAATTGGTACTAACGGGCCCAAAGTGTGCTTAGAAAATATCCCCCACACCATTACACCACCACCACCACCACCAGCTTGATCTGTTGATATAAGGCAGGATAGATTCATGCTTTCATGTTGTTGACGCCAAATTCTGACCCTACCATCTAAATCGAGACTCAGACCAGGAGACGTTTTTCCATTGTCCAATTTTTGTGAGCCTGTGCGAATTGTAGCCTCAGTTTCCTGTTCTTAGCTGACAGGAGTGGCACCTGGTGTGGTCTTCTGCTGCTGTAGCCCATTCACCTCAAGGTTGGATGTGTTGTGCGTTCAGAGATGCTATTCTGCATACCTCGGTTGTAACGAGTGGTTATTAGAGTTACTGTTGCCTTTCTATCAGACTAATCAGTCTGGCCATTCTCCTCTGACCTCTGGCATCAATAAGGCATTTGCACTTACAGAACTGCCACTCACTGGATATTTTATTTTTTCAGACCATTCTCTGTACACCCTAGAGATGTTTGTGCATGAAAATCCCAGTCGATCACCAGTTTCTGAAATACTCAGACCAGCCGTCTGGCACCAACAACCATGCCACGCTTAAAGTTGCTTAAATCACCTTTCTTCCTCATTCTGATGCTCGGTTTGAATTGCAGCAGATCGTCTTGACCATGTCTACATGCCTAAATGCATTGAGTTGCTGCCATGTGATTGGCTGAGTAGAAATTTGCGTTAACAAGTAGTTGGACAAGTGTACCTAATAAAGTGACCGGTTAGTGTAGTCTGACTGCAGATAAAAGTAAATGATGAATAAATGAGGGCTTATTACTAAAGTGTATACAAAACACACGGAACACGCCTCACACCTTTTTTCCCTTGTAATCTGCCGGTCCTACACTACCAAACCCGGTCTGGCGAACTGGCGATTCTTTGCATGGGAGTCAAAGCGGCTAAAGACCATGGTCTCTAGTGTCAGAAGAGTGAGGTTTACCTGCACAGCACTTCACTAGCTGGCCTCTGTTACATATATTATATTAATAATATATGTTTTATCTTAGAAATGTCCATTTTTGAAATGTCCATTTGACAGTTTCTTGAGTTGGAATGTTCATAACCAAAAACAGTAACATACATAAGCTAATTCATACAGTTTTAATTATTCTTACTTTTTGAGTTAGGATTAATTTTAGCCAAGGTATATAAACTTATCATATAGTATATCATCTCCTACTGCATTTCACTTGATTGGCATGATGGAAAATAAGGGTTGAATCACAAAAATGTCTGGCTCTGATCTTGGCTCTTAAGATCAGCTCGGGACATCTCTATTAAAAACTGATACATTTTAAACACTAGCACTAGAATTCTATAACTATTAGTATGACCATAGCAGCCCTGTCACGATCACCAGCGATCTTCTCCCCATAGATCGCTGGTTTACATGCACATTCACTATTGGACTACATATCCGCCATTTAATGAACTACATTTCCATACATGCACGACTCTGACATCACACACAACCGGTTCCAGATTGTCACTGATTACACCCACAGCTGAAGCCACTCAAAAACTGATTACACACACTACATAAGCAGAACATACACTCACTCCATTGCCGAGTCTTGTTGCCTGTTTACAGCTTCATTACAAAGCGTTCCCTTGTCTTGTTTTTGCCGTGTTTTGACCTTTGCCTTGTTATCTGTTTCTCCGTGTCTGCTGCCATCCTTGTGACCATCTGCCTGCTTTATTGATTACGATTCTGGATTATCCTCATACATCTGTTTGCTCCTGTACTGATCGTTGCTTGTCTGACCATCCCTTTAAATAAACCTGCATTTGGATCCGCATCCTGTTGTCAGCATCCATCCTTGGTTACAAGCCCCTATTCTGAACATTCCTAATAGACTGTACCAAACAGATTTTTTGTAACATCATATTTATTTTTTGACATTGCACATTATCAAATTAACATCTAAAATTGGAGTCAAAAAATGCATCAAAAGCTGATCTCAGGACAGTCTTGTAATTGATTTTTGGCATGTTTTGTTACACCAATGTTAGACGTCAATTTGATGTTGTTTGAAAATATGTTATGTAAATTACATATACATTCATTCATTTTCCTTCCGCTTAGTCTATGACTTATTAGGGGCCGCCACAGCAGAATGAACCACCAACTATTGCAGCATATATTTTTACGCAGCGGACCCTCTTCCAGCCACAACCCATTATCGAGAAACATTCATACACTTTCACATTCACACATGCACTTATACACTATGGCCAATTTAGTTTATTCAATTCACCTATAGCACATGTCTTTGGACAGTGCAAACCACAGAGCCGTTGTGCCACCCGTTACATATTCAATTGGATGTCAATTTGATGTCGTTTTGATATCAAGGTAGTTGGACGTCAAAGTTTTGCAATCAAATTATATATGTAAAAGTTGTATATGCTGAAATGCATGTGGTCAGTTTGACTGTTATGGCTATTCAAGATAGAAATACTCAGAACTAAAATAATCTTAGAATGAAATATACTGTACTGGAATTTAGGAAAGTTGCTGTACTATAATTATATAGGTTTTATTTTAACAAAGCTTTTTTTTCAATTTACAAAATTAAAAAATGGTCAAAATAACTGCCTTGGTATTTCTAATGTTAAAGATGTGTATTATTATTATTATTATTATTATTATTATTTGTTTATTTATTTATTTTTATTAATTTAGGGCTTCTCATATAAAAAATAAATAATAATAATAATAATAATAAACCATCATAATAATATTTATAATATTAAACCATCAACAGCAATGAAAAGTAGGAGACATTACTTGTAACTTAGACTGCTGTGAAGTTTGGTGTAGTTGTTTAGTTCCATTAGTGAAGTGTGTGTTGCCCTCAGGAAAATGTCTGTGCTCTTATTCATTAACCTCAAGCGGCCTGTGTAAGTGGAAGAACAGCAGGGGGAGGCTGAACACTCACCAATCAGTCTTGGAAAAAGATTTGTTGACAAATATTTCGTCTTTTCAAGAGTCTTTGCAATAGCTGATTTAAATGGACTAAATGAGCAACGCTTCAGTACTTTTTAGACACAGTATACTGCAAAAAGTGAAAAGAAATTTGTAATACTTCAATTTTTTACCACCCACACTTCAGGGAGTGAGTTAGATAAATATGTAAATATGAACAACAACAAAGCATCTAGTTAAAAGACCATATTAGTTAATTAACATTTCCCAAAATGTTGTTATTCATAGTGCTTTCCATTTATTTACACTTTAAAACTGCTTTTTAGACAGTGATCTCTGCTCTGAAAGCTGTTGATGTTGAAAAGTGTGACCTTTATTGACATTTTAGTTGTTTTAGACATTTTTTAGCAGTTTAAAGTTAATTTTCAAACTTAAGAGTTGACAGAGCAGAGATCAAGGTCCCAAAATGCAACTGCTTTTAATTAAAAAGAAATCTTCAATTACTACTATAAAGCAGCTCCTCTGTGTTTTAATGTTTTTAACTCATGGGGGCTTGACGTTGACAGACTTAACAGAAAAATAAACAGATTTCCATGTCAAAGAAGGTAGAGCTTCAAAAAGCCACACTTACTAAGTACATAATCACACACACACAACACACACAAACACAAAGTGGTTGTTCGAAAGTGCTTCCTAAGCAAAGTACGTTGTTGTTGTTTTTTAAAGGCAGAATTTAGGATTTGACCACAAACCAAAAGTTGTAGAAATCATACAGTAAATTAAGGTTTTACTTTCACTGTCATTGTCTGAGCTTGGAACACTTATAATGAAGTCCCCGAAAACTAATATCATTATAACTTCTGTGAACTCATGTCAACACATTGTGATTCTATTAAAGATAAATTTAATAAATTAATTGGTGGTAACAAACACTGCATTAGTATCTGGAGAAATGTACATTTGTTGTCTTTTAAATAAATGTGAGCAAAGCTTCTTTAGAGATGATTGATATTATTGGTAAGCGTTTGTTTTTAATTCATTCATTTTTTGGCTTAGTTCCTTTATTAATCAGGGTTTGCCACAGCAGAATGAACCACCAACTTATTCAGCATATGTTTTACATAGCGGATGCCCTTCCAGGCGCAACCCAACACTTGGAAACACCCATCCACTCTTGCATTCACACACACACACACACACACACACACTATGGTCAATTTAGCTTATTCAATTTACCTATGCGCATGTCTTTGGACTGTGGGGGAAACCGGAGCACCCGCAGGAAACCCACGCCAACACGAGGAGAACATGCAAACTCCACACAGAAACCCCAACTGACCCACCCGGAGCTGGAACCAGTGACCTTATTGCTGTGAGGCGAACATGCTACCCACTGCGCCACTGTGTTGCCCAGCATTTTTTTTTAATTTGCATTAATTGTTACAGTAAATTAACGATTGTTAAATTAGTAAATTAATGTAATAAATTGCATTAAAATGCAATAAAATCATCTATAGGAGGCATGTTTTACATAAAAGTAATTAAGATATTTTTTTGGGTAACAGAATAAAATCATTGGCCAAGCAGATTAACATATCACAATATTATTTATATTCTTTAATATATAAATATTTTATCTTCTAGAAATGGCAATTTTTTAATTAATTGATTAATTTTTTTTTTTTTACTTATTTATTTTTTTTACTCTTATGTTATACAATTTTGCTGTTTTTTATTATTATTATTTTTATTATTATTATTATTTTCTTGTCTTTATTATTTTGATTATCATTACTGTCAATATACTGGGCAGTGTATTTAGGATTTGTTGAAGTGGGTTTATAAAGAAAACATCTCTGTATAAACAATGACATCTGAACTGAACTGAAAAAAAAGAAATGTCATTTGACAGTTTCTTGAGTTCGAATGCAGATGTATGCCCAATCCCAATTCTAACCCTTAGCCCTTCCCCTTACCCCTCGTTTTGGGGTAGGGGTGTCCCAATTCTCTTTAGCTTGAAGGAGCAGGGCTAAGGGGAAGGGCTAGATACCTCTTTAAACGGAGATTTTTCAGGACCACACTCAAAACCAAGGGGTAAGAAAATTTCCCAGAATACACCAGCTACAACAGCAGCATAGCTGCACCCGGATGTAAGGTGATCCACAAACTAGTATTTGGCTGTTTCTCAATTCCAGGAACGCAGAGAATGGACTTGCGTTCTTGTGGAGAGCGGTCTTGCCAGGTCACCTCGCAAGAACAAACTCAGGAGACCACAAGAACAGAGAACGCGTCCTGTGAGAATGTGAGATGCTGCATTTTTCCTGATGGTCACGTGACCTTCACGCGTTTTTAATGGAAAATTATTTAAACATTACAGCATTCATACAATGATTTATTGTTTTTCCCCTTTTCAAAATATATACTATGCATAAAGACTTTACAAATATGCATTGCACAATATAAATAAAACTGATTTTAATACGAATTTCAGCAAATAAACACCCTTAATGTGTTCATGCCTTTATTAAGATTTTCATCGTGATATTTATATTCACCGTCTCATTTAGGGAAACTCCTGAGGTAAATAAGTTATATCTCTGAACTTTAATAATACATCTGTGTAAAATGCTACGCTTCCTACCTCCAGTCGCAATGACTTCTGGGACTTCTACAACAAGTTTGGTGCTGAAGTCTGCACCCATGCATCCTCGATATAAGGAACACATCCGGGAAGTTTCAAACTCCGCACTCATGTTTTACCATCATGCTTTTAAAAAAAATGCTAAAATAAAAACCGCTAGATTTTGCTATCTATAATTTATAATAATAAGTCCTGTATAGTAGTCCCACAACATTCTGTTACTCGATGACGCTCGAATACCCTGTCAGAAAAGTCTAGTGGCTGGGCATGAGCTTTTTACTGTGTCTGCTATAATGTTAATGTTGTTTTTGGTGTGTTTACATAGATGAATATGGCCACTGTGTAAATGCACAGTATAGTTACAATCTTATTGCCACATTATATCGTTATGATAACATGATATCAATGCCTTCAGTGATTTCCTGAAGATAAATACCAAAAAATAACACAACTACAATCACTACAGCAGTCACCATCGTTAATCTCATATGAAGCATGAGCTCACAATGACATATGAGGACGTGTGCAGGTGTTGTAGTTTTTTGATAGTCTACGGAACAAACCATCAATATACAATAACTTGCCTAATTACCCTAACCTGCCTAGTTAACCTAATTAACCTAGTTATGCCTTTAAATTTCACTTTAAGCTGTATAGAAGTGTCTTGAAAAAGATTTAGTAAAATATTATTTACTGTCATCATAGATATCAGATAAAATAAATCAGTTATTAGAGATGAGTTATTAAAGCTATTATGTTTAGAAATGTGTTGAAAAATGTTTCTCTGTTAAACAGAAATTGGGGGGGGGATAAACAGGGGGGCTAATAATTCAGAGGGGGCTAATAATTCTGACCTTAACTGTATATATATATATATATATATATATATATATATATATATATATATATATATATATATATATATATATATATATATAAAACAAAAATATAAATTTTTCTGAGTTTTAATTATTCTTACTTTTTGAGTTGGAATTCAAATTAGCCGATTCTTGTATTTAGATCAGGTTTCAGTTACTGTAGAAAGTTAGCAAGTCTTATTTTTGTAAAACCATGTTGTAATTATTGTAGTTTCAAGATGAAAACTTCAAGATGAAAATGAAACATGACATACAACTCGCAGGTGTTCACATCTTTCAAAATTATACAATTTCCGGGCACAATATTAATGCCTAAATTAATCTGCCATGGTGTGGCGGTACAGCAGTCAAGTGGTACAAGTCTCAGAAAATTCCAGGTTGCAATTATGAGTTCTGTGACAATGTGAGCACTTTTTAATAGTCTGAATCATGTAATTATGGTAAACCTTTATATCAGGAACTTTAGAGAGAAAGAAGCAAAAACCTCTCTTCTCGAAAAGCGTAAAAACCTCTCCCTCCTGCTGAGCTTTGACATTGCTTTGGATTTGTTGCAGACAAACATTTCCAAAGAAACGCCAAAAATATCAAAACTGCAAAAAAAAAAAAAAAAGCATTGTTCTAAATGGCAGAGCTGGAATAAAAATCACTGTATGTTCTTCAAAGTGCATTTCTTACCAGAAAGATCTTTCCCATTATGCTTATGTTTATGAGTCAACAACAAAGAATCACCGGCCAACACCTTTCATCTCCTCCTGTCTGACGTAGGTGTTTTCATAATGTTCTCACAGTACAGTATGCCATCCAAATTTCAGCAGTCCTGCATCAAAGCAAGGCTTGTGTTTACTCGCCATTTACATATCAGCTTTGATTTCCAGTAAAGCAACAGCACCTCGAGGCTTCTGATGGATTATAATAGTATTTGGACCAAAATGCTGTAGAATTGAACACCCCACTAATACCACAAATTGCTGTATTATTTATAACTCCACACCATTTCTCTGTGTAATGTTGGCGATGAATAAAAAAGCAGTGAATGCATTAATCGTCCAGATTTTCTTGCTCTGGGTGATGGTGAACTCTGTGAATGCATCATCAGCCAAGCAGATGTCTTTGAGACCAGCTTGCATTTGTGTTAAAACCACAGACAAGTCTGATGATGTAATCCACACATCACTCATGCTGCTTTTACAGATTATGACTAGAGTACTTTGATGTTTACAGCAACACATTATTCCTGCTGTTACTGTGGCCATGTATGTGCCTAAGCCCAAATAAAATGTAGAATGGACCCTTTCCACATTTCCGGGTTTCTCAGTAGCAGAAGCCGTCATAGTTGGGTTAACTTAGAGTGCAGTAAATGGGAGAGTACAACAAATAATTTCTTTTAAAATCCTATTTGCTGAAATAATAAAAGAAAAACCCAATGATGGTGTAATCAAGACTTTTTAAAAAAAAAGAAAACAATGTGTGAGACTGATAACTGCAGCCAGATGAAAGAAAAATGTCAAATTTACTGTCCAGCCCCATAGAAGCTGCATTAGAAATGCCTGCAACATAAACTCATTCTGAAAACGTAGCCCTATATACATTTCTGGAGATCACGAATTATGTAGCCAGAAGTACATTTGGCTGCATTTCATTTTTAAAACCAACACTACGGGGCAGTATGGTGCCGTTCCTTTTTGCGCTTACTAGTTGACCTCTTACCTCTGTATGGATGGCTTTCCCACTGTTACCAGTGTATTCAGTTATCTCGCCATGTACTGTACGTCGGCGGACTTGAGATGCAGAGAGGAGATGACCAATACGACAAGGCTCGGTTTCGGTGAAGAACAGTTCCAGAAAGCGGGTAAAACAAAAACAGAATCCAGGAAATAAAATAAACAAGTAAATAACAGGGTGAGAATGTGGTAAAATCTGAAAAAGTGGTAATCAGGTGAGGTCTTTTCTTTTTCTGGATTGCTTTTTAAAACTGTCGGTTGGGTTTAGGGAAGTGGGTGGGCGGGTCAATCTGTGCTTTTGAAAACACTATTGGTTGGAGCAGGCGCGAATGATACTCGCAAGAGAAATTTGAGATCTCAAAAAGCATACGCAGCGGCCTCTGGTGGATTTGCAAAAACAAAAAATGCAAAACAAATTTGGCACTCTTCAGAAATATATATAGACGTACGTTTTCAGAATGAGCCTGGATTGAACGCCTCATATATGCGGTAATTAGTTTTTTTTTTTTTTTTTTTTTTGGGGGGGGTTGATGACAAGAAGATATAATACATAAATACATATAAAAACACATTTTTAAAATCTAAATATTAAAAACTTATGTGAAAAGTGTTCATATGGAATCAATAACCCAAATGACTGAGACTATGTTAAAATCCTAGGATTGAACACTCAAAAACATTACTTTTGCTGCTTGTTCAAATTACTTATTTAAAATAAGTTGAAACAACACAATTCTTAAGTATTTTTTGGGACAAGTTAATTGTTCTATGTTCAATCCACTTACATTTATAAAATGATAAAGTTAACTTAATTAATTTGTGTTGGGACAATTTAGAGAAATTGTGTGGAACCCATCAATTGTTTTTTACAGTAAAAAATGTGTTACTATTTTGATGAATTTTAAAGAAAGTGATATATTTACATCAAACGAATAAAGAAAATGACAATCCAGGCTCATTCTGAAAACGTACCCTTATATACATTTCTGGAGAGTGTCAAATACCTCCCAGGAGCTACTTTTTTGCAGTTTTTGTCACAATTCTACCAGAGGCCGCTGTGTACGCTTTTTTAGATCTCAAATTTCTCTAGCGAGTGCCATTCGTGCCTGCACTTCTCACATCAATCCACCAGAGGCCACTGTCGACTGTCTGACTGACTGACCTACCGAGTGATCACCCCACCCACTCACTTCCCTAAACCCAACCAATGTTTTCAAAAGCACCGATTGACCAGAGCCTACCCACTTCCCTAAACCGAGCCGATAGTGTTTTCAAAAGCAATCCAGAAAAAGAAAAGCCCCTTGAATTTTACATTTTCAGATTTTACCACATTCTCACCCTTATATTTACTTGTCTATTTTATTTTTTAGTTTTTGTTTTTATTTTATTTTTTATATAGGGCTACGTTTTCAGAATAAACCTATGTTGGAAAATGTATAATTCAGATTTGTATATCATTTCTAATCAACAGTAATACAATTATTAAATACACTACCATTCAAGGTTCTATGGTGAATTTATTCATCACACTATTTTGTTCAAATATGACTGCAGAGACTTTATATCTAAGACATGCTTTTAAACTTGATTCATCAAAGAAAGAAATACTTGAAAATGAAAATTACCTCATAATTTACTCACCCTCAAGCCATCCTTGGTGTATTTGACTTTATTTCTGTCAGTCGAACACAGTTGAAATAATTTTATTCCATGCTGCATAATGGTGTTAGATGGTGACTTTCAATTTGAAGCATCCAGAAAGTGCATGAATCTATTATCACACTAACCCATATTCTGCATGTCTTATGAAGTGGATTGATTTTTTTTTGTTATAAAAATTCTTACATTTTTTAAATAATAAACTCCATTCACTGGTTTGCAGCAATGGCTATGTTGTATTAGTCGTATACGTCAGTCACACATAATGTGCATTACATTATGTGTGACTGACGTATATGACGTATATAACAAATACAACATATGATGTAAGACGCATTCATAACAGAATCTCTGGGAATATATGCATCTTGAGAGAAACACTTACTGTACCACACAGCCTATTTACCCCAGAATACAAGGAACAACTAGCTGGCTTGGCATTACTGTATAAGTACAAGTTATACAGTATATTACTCTTACAATGTTGCTTACACATGTCTTGCCGTCTTATGTCATTCATCATACACATCAGTCACACATAATGTGAAAGTCAGTGATTTGAGTTTATAATTAAAAAAATGTCAATTGTCCGCTTCATAAGCCACGCATTAACCCCCTGGAGGCATATGGGTTTGTTTTACATGTATTTATGCACTTTTGGAATCTTCAAAATAAAAGTCACTATCCAATACCATTATGCAGCATGGAAGGTTAAATTTAAGCATGGAATATCTGTTTTTAGCACTCCTTTTTTTAATCAGATTTTTATTTCGTTGAATAACGAAACAAGAAAATAGCGCTCTTCCGCCTAATCAGCTTTACTGAGGTGAAGTTTGATTTATATTTGCACATTTGCTCATTTTTGAACAGTGACAGCCTGTGACACGCTCCCACTCTAATTTTACACTCACAGAAAAAATGGTACAGTACAATGTTGTACCAAAGAAAGTACAAACCCTTGTCACTGGGGCAGTACCTTTTTGTAAGACAAAATTGTACCTTAAGACAAAGAAACAAATTTGTACCATTGCAGTTTGTACCTTTAAGGACATGATTTGTACCATGACAAACTAAAATGTACCTTTGGTTTTTAAAACCTGCAGATAGAATATTGTACCTTCCTCAAAAGTACAAATCTGATCCATGAAGGTACCACTACAGTGACAAGACACTTTGTACCTTAACGGTGGCAAATGTGTTCATTTAAGAACTATTTAAAGGCATTTTGCTATATCCAAAATGCGTCAATTTATTTTCAGTAAATATAAAACATCAAATACATTTTAAAACATTTTTTTTAAGTTTCTTTTTGTGTAAATGCAACTTTTCCATTTACAATAAAGAATAAAAAACACTTTTACATAAATCAAAAGATCCATTTTCTGCTACACATTTCACACTTTTCACAAAAATTTTACAGAAACACATTCTCCCATGTACAATATAAAACTTTTTTTCACACAATACCTTTGTAATCACATAAAAGTTTATTTAATTTACTTAATTTTAGAACAGAAATAGAATTATGCAAAAGATATGCACAATGTTTGATTAGTTTCACAATACTAAAATGTCTGCATGAACACTTTGTATATGCAGGAGTTTTGCCAGCTCACGTGCGTAGTGAAAAGCAAACGCCAAAAGGTGCGGATATCAATAATGAAAATGTATTTATTAGAAAATGCTTACCAAATGTTTATTACAAATGCCTTAAATGTTTAGTTTACAATACCTATAGTTTTGTTTTACCAGTTGTTTTGTATTATAGAACCTAATAATTAATGTTTATGAGTTTCTTTAAACATACTTTTAAATGATGATTCATGCTTTAATATGGAAATTATTCATAAAATCACTTTGCCTTTCCAGTAATATTTATTTTCATAGATATTGTAATAAAGAAGGAGTTGTCCAACCCTTATGTACCTTTTTTATGAGACAATTTTTATAACAATTGTGTACCTTCCTTTCAATTGTACCATAAAAGGTACAGCACAGTATCATAAGAGGTCTAATCTATACCATATAAGGTACAACTTTTACAAAGGTACAAAACTGTTACTTAAGGAACATTATTTGTACCCCTGTGTATACCTTTTTTTCTGAGAGTGTACTTTGAATATTGGGTCTGAAATGGAAATGGCGTGTAAGAATGACTTCAAAACAACACTAGCACTGTTTTTATTGACTGTGAACAATGTTTTATTTTATAATCATTGGCTGATTGTATGATTTCACTATTTATAATTTGCAAACAATACCCTCAAATCATATTATTGAAGCGAATGTCAGAATGTGCGAATATAAAGCCAACTTTACCCCAATGCCAGTTTTGGGGAAATATAATTCCTGCACCCGCTGACCTGTCAACAACTATGCTGGACAAAGTGCGTGTCTCCATAGAGTTTTCTAACTGGTGAATGACATGATCTGGTGTTATATAAGGTTGTCTATCGTCATCAGATTGTCATCTATTCGGTGCGCGTTCACGCGTTCATGACTTAAGGCGTGTCTTTGGACAGCAGGGCAGGGATGTACATTTTCAAAGCTATTATGCTAATGCTAGCATTCTGGCAGATGACCTACTGAATCTTTAAATAAATGCTACCTCTAAAACGTAAAACAATTGACAGCACATAACATATGTGAATACATTTTACATTTTAACATAACTCACTATTTATGTGGAATGTTAAATCTAATTCAAATCAAGATCAGTTAACAGCCAAGCGTACTGTCCAACATTTGTCCAGTTGAGTCTCAGTCACAGAGGTGCTGGTGCAAAGGGAAGGAGAATGAAGCGATATTAATCAGATGATATGCCTGTGTGTGTATGTGTGTGTGTGTGTGTGTGTGTGTGTGTGTGTGTGTGTGTGTGTGTGTGTGTGTGTGTGCGTGTGTGTGTGTGTGTGTGTGTGTGTGTGTGTGTGTGTGTGTGTGTGTGTGTGTGTGTGTGTGTGTGTGTGTGTGTGTGTGTGTGTGTGAGAACACCCCTGGAGGGCCGAGAGCAGCTGATCTGGAGCAGGGTAATGACCAGTCAGAGGAGGAGCTCATGTCACAGTCAAGTTGAACCAGATCAATGTCAAACACTCAGACATCTGGGATGATAAACAAGGCTGATGTGACCCGGAGCCAACTGATCTCTCTATCATTTCCTTCCTCTTCCTCCTGTCATTCCTCATCCCCCTTTCCCCCCATCTTCTGCTTTCATAACCTGTCTCATTTATGAAACTTTCTTGGCCTCAAATAAATGTCATTAATAAAACAGGTTCATGTTTCTGTCAGACAGACACCTTTTTCATCAGGTCCATTAACCACAAGTTTTATCCTCAGTGCATAATTTGGTAATTTTATGTAATTTAGTGATCCTTCATCGGAAAAAGCTTTTAGTTCATATGTCAAAAAAGTACACTCACACATTTGATGATGCATTATGTATACACATTACAGCATATTACTGTACATTTGTACAGTGTCATTGACAGGTATCTCTATTTCACAGGTCGCCACAGCGGAATAAACCACCAACTATTCCGGCATATGGTTTACGCAGCGGATGCCCTTCCAGCACTGGGCAACAGCCATACGCTCTCATTTGCATACACACTCATACACTACGAACAATTTAGTTTACCCAATTCACCTATAGCGCATGTTTTTGGACTGTGGGGGAAACCGAAGCACCTGGAGAAAACCCACTCGAATACGAGGAGAACATGCAAACTCCACACAGAAATGCCAACTGGCCGAGCCAGGACTCGAATCAGCAACCTTGCTGTGAGGCGACAGTGCTAACCACTGAGTCACTGTCCCACCCTAAACCTAAATAATTTTTTTTTTTAAACTTTCAGATTTTAGCAGGCACATTCAAAAATTCATTGATAATAGCAATATAATGACCAAACTACAGTATTATCAACATGTAAAAAAAATAATTACATTTTAAAACAAGTTAGTAATCACTGATACCATTACATATAAAATATTTTTAAAAATAATATATAATACTTACTTGACATATAGGTTCAGATGTGGTGGAAATAGTTTTTTTTTGGTAACACCTTAGTTTAAGTACACCAGTTCCCACATATTACCTGCCTTGGTACTACCTTACCAATATCATTAAGATATTGGCTGCTTATTAGTACATAAATAGTATGATCTTAGGCCCAATCCCAATTCTATTTTTGTACCTCTACCCCTTCCCGTTGGCCCTTGAAACAGAGTGTGATGGGGAAGGGCTTCAACATTTACCCCTAAGAAATGGGACAGCTCTACAGCACCTGCACACGTCATCGTGAGCTCTTGCTTCATATGAGATCAGGCGATTGCGACTTCTGTAGATATTCCAGTTGCGTTATTTGCAGTGGTGGAAAGAGTACTGAAAAATCATACTCAAGTAAAAGTACCATTACTTGCCTAAAAATGTAGTGTAAGTAGAGTAAAAGAATCTGTTGTGAATATTACTCAAAGTATGAGTAAAAAGTAGCCCATTTAAATGTACTGAAGAGTAGTGAGTATTATGCTGTCAAGCTGATATGTTTACAGGTAATTTGTGCATGTGTGTGTAAACGTAACATTCTTTAGTGCATTTAGGCCCTATCCCAATTCTATTTTTGTACCCCTACCCCTTCCCCCTGGCCCTTACAACCGAGGGTTAAGGGGAAAGGCTTCAAAATTTACCCCTAAGAATTGGGACAGCACCTGCACACGTCATCATATGTCATCACGATCTCATGCTTCATATGAGATCAGACGATCGCAACTGCTGTAGTTATTCCAGTTGTGTTATTTTATTAGTATTTATCTTCAGGAAATCACTGAAGGGATATATTATGTTATCATAACAATCTAATGTGGCAATAAAATCGTAATTGTACTGTGCATTTACACTGTGGCCATATTCATCTATGTAAACACACCAAAACAACACTAACATTATAGCAGACACTGTAAAAAGCTCATTCGCAGCCACTAGACTTTTCTGACAGGGTATTCGAGTGTCATCGAGTGTCACAATGTTGTGGGACTGCTGTACAGGAGTTATGATTATGGATTATAGATCGCGAAATTTAGCGTTTTTTCTTTTAGCGTTTTTTTTTAAAAGCATGACGGTAAAGCATGAATGCGGTTATGAATATATTAAAACATGTGCTTGTTTGTCGTAAAAATTCGTAAAAATGACAAAAAATACTCATTTGTGCATCTCCTTACCTCCGGGTTCAGCAATATTGCCGTTGTGGCTGGTGTATTCTGGGACATTTTCTTACCCCTTGGTTTCGAGTGTGGTCCTGAAAAATCCTTGTTCAAAGGGCTGTCAACCCCTTCCCCTTAGCCCTGCGCCTTCAAGCTAAAGAGAATTCGGTCACCCCTACCCCTTGACATGAACGCGCAAAACGAGGGGTAGGGGGAAGGGCTAAGGGGTAGAATTGGGATTACTTTAGTTACTGCCCAGAAGGCACACAACATCATGATACTAATATTACAGTAGGTTAGATTTAGGTTGTAATGTCAGGTGACCAAAATTAATTGTCAAGCCAACAGCTAAGTACAACGTTATTTTGATGTCCAATAATGATGTCAAATGACATTGATTTTTGGTTGATTTTTAGGTTGTTAGAAAGTGACCAAAATCCAGCGTCGAGCCAACATCTTAAACCAACGTCATATTGACGTCAAATACAGACATTTATTCATCAGGTACGGCAACCAAAATCCAACGTCTGATAGACGTCATAGTGGTAACATCCACACAATGTCAAGCTGTAACATCATTAGACGTTGGTTTTAGGTTGGACATTGGACATTGACCTAATGTTGAGTTCTGACGTCAACCCGATTTTAATTTCCAAACATTATAAAAAATTTAATCGTCTTAAAACGTAAATTCGATTAATCGAAAAAATCGAACAAATCGCCCAGCCCTACCCTACGCCTTCAACCTAAAGAGAATTGGGACACCCCTCATTTTGCAAGTTCACGTGAAGGGGTAGGGGTGTCCCAATACGCCTCGAAAAGGAGATTTTTCAGGACCACACTCGAAACCAAGGGGTAAGAAAATTTTCTAAGGAGTAGAATTGGGATTGGGACTAAGTCTGCATCTCTAATCCTATCCAATACCTAAACCCAACTACTACCTTACTATCTAGTAATAAGCTGTAAATGATTTTTTATTCATTTTAATAAGAGTTTAATAAGCTGTTAATAGCAAAACTTGTACATTAAAATAAAGTATGATACATTTTTTGAGGTTCACAAAGAATACAAAAAATAAATAAAAACAAAACATCTCAATATGTGTTTTAGAAATGTTTTATTTTGTATTAAGACAAATCACACCACTGCAGAATATTAATAAAATATAACTGTAAAAAATAAAAATATTAAAAAAAAAATAGAAATGTGGGCGGCACGGTGGCTCAGTGGTTTGCACTGTTGCCTCACAGCAAGAAGGTCGCTGATTCAAGTCCTGGGTGGGTCAGTTGGCATTTCTGTGTGAAGTTTGCATGTTCTCCTCATGTTCTCGTGGGTTTTCTCTGGGTGCTCCGGTTTCCCCCACAGTTCAAAGACATGGGGTACAGGACAATTGAATAAACTAAATTAGCCGTAGTGTACACTCTCAGAAATAAAGGTACAGGAGCTGTCACTGGGGCAGTACCTTTTCAAAAGATACATATTTGTACCCAAAGAGTCCACAGTGGTACCTCAAAGGTGCATATTAGTCCCCAAATGTACCTAAAAAGTACCTTTGAGGTACCATTTTGGACCCTTCAGGTACAAATATGTACCTTTTGAAAAGGTACTGCCCCAGTGACAGCTCCTGTACCTTTATTTCTGAGAGTGTATGAGTGTGAATGTGAGTGTGTATGGATGTTTCTCAGTACTGAGTTGCAGCTGGAAGAGCATCCGCTGTGTAAAACATATGCTGGATAAGTTGGCGGTTCATTCCGCTGTGGCAACCCCAGACAAAATAAAGAGACTAGGCCAAAGAAAAATGAATGAACGAATGAATTGAAGTAGAAATGGTAAAATAAATTAACTCGCCTTCCCTGACTGACAGTTATACAATCTTCAAAAGGGCCCGAATGTCTGCATTGTTTGCCTGTAGTATATTATTTAAACAAACAAATATAGACAAATCCAGCCCAACTTTAAAACCACAAACAATAATTAAGCTCCAATGTAAAGCATTCACTCATAAAAACATGTGTCATCTTCCATGAATGAGAGCCAGTACAATTATGTCCAGCTCTCTCAATTCATCCTCCATCATAACATTTATCATTTCATTCTCTTCCATGCCACTTTAGCCTTGACTATAGTCACACAGAACAGAGGCCTTTCAATAATTCTCCATGAATGCTGGATTTGTACAGAAGAGAGAGAGAGAGAGAGAGAGAGAGAGAGAGAGAGACATAAAGTGACAGGGACAGACAGAGAAGAGTGCTGGAATTACACCCTAGTCAATTAGTGTGACATACGCTGACAGAGACGCCACACAAAACAAAGCTTGTGGCCACAGGCAGAGTTTTTCCTTACTAGTACAGATCAAATTAATAGTGTCCTTGTCAAGGCAAGTTATTGCATTATTCCCATGGAGAGAAATTAGGAGGCTTGGCAGAGATTGTGTATGATTGCTGGCATGAAGAATGCAGTAATAAGGCATATTATTTTGTGTGTATTAAGATTTAGAGTCAAAAGACTTAGAGCTACAAATTGTGATGTTGGGCACATATTAAAACCTGAATTCCAGGAATATGTCCTTGAAATTATTATATTTTACCCTCTACTGCACACATTATGATAGATCTATGCAAAAATATTTGACTGTTTTTCTTTTCTTAGAATGGCTTAACTTGAAGTGCTGTAAAAAAGAATTGGAAAAAAATATTTTTTAAGGTACTTTATGATAATTTGCCATATGGCAACAACGTCCAACAGTGGATCTAAATTTCAAATTTAGAATTTTCCTTTTAATTAATAATTTTGTTGTTTGAAATTATTTTATTGGTGTTGCAGTATTATAAGCTTTAACACCGAACGTATAAATGACACCTTATACATACTTTCCAACAACTCATATTCCAACAGCCCTTATTTATTCCATTCTTTTTTGCTGAATATTATTGAAAACAAACATAAGATTGTATTATCATGTATACAACATACAGTGAATATAAATATTTTTTCCAGTAAATATTATAATAAATAAATAACAAGTCTAGTATATCCAGATGCATCAGAATAATGTAGCTACTAGCTAACAATATTTATATATTATACTATATACTTTACTACGCCTGTCTTATCTGCCTCTGAGCTTACTTAAACTGTCTCCATCACTGCTCTTATCAAATGTCAATATGCATCATTCTCGTGGTCACTAAAACCCATCTCATCCTCACTTTTATCTGCAGGAAGAGCCAGTTCTGTCCTTTTCTTCCTTCACTTACCGTAGAACATGGTGGTGCTCGCTAATACACTGTTCCCTGTATTCATATCTATTCAAAAGTAGTATTGCCATTAAAACTAGATTTTATCCATAATGCAAATGTCATTAACATACAACTAATCAACATTATATTACTAGCTAGCATTCATGTTTTTATTGTTACAACTTAAAAGTTCACAGCTGACCTTGCTAGCTAGCTAACCCATTGCAATATTACACGTTTCACTACTGCAGTGTCGCCATTTTGCAACACACACATTTGATCGATTTACAAAAAACTAATTTGATAAAAACAAAAATTAGAGTTGTGAATATGTCATCATAACTTACTGGAGGTGATGTCTCAGATTTTTTTGTGGATCTGACATAATTTGATCCTTTGTTTTTATTGACGTTTTCATTTGCATTCAGCAACTACTCACAATAAACGGCAGTCACACTATCCCGCTACAGAAAAACACTGCACGTCATGTGACTTAACCAAAGCACATTATTGGTCTTCTCTTTCAAACAAAAAAAATTCAATGTTGGTCTTAAAGAAACAGTGGCAGGGAAATAAACATAAATATCATGTTGCCATATGGCAACACCATGCGGTAGAGGGTTAAGCACTGATATTTATTGCTGCGTTATATTGACAGGACAAGTGTAAGATAATTAGTAGACCATTTCTGATTTCAAAACTTTTCATTTAATATTACATAAAATGGTCAAATTTCATCTTCTGTATTTTGATTCATTTTTATTATGTCCAATATGATTTAAAAAATAATGGAAGTTAATACTTTATTTAGCAGTATATGCATTAAATTGTTTACTTATTAAATCAACATAGGCTCATTCTGAAAATGTAGTTCTATATATATTTCTGGAGATTGCAAATTATGTATCCAGAGCTACGTATGGCTGCATTTCGTCTTTAAAACAAATGCTATGGGGCGGTATAACGCCGTTCCTTTTCACGCTTACTAGCTGACCGCTTACCTCCGCATGGATGGCTTTTCTGCTGTTATCAGTTTGTCCGATAGCTCGACATGTATGTCTGGGGACCTGAGACGCCAAAAACGTTTGTTCCTTTTCACACTAATGATATTTACAGGGACATATTACAAAATAATAAATAATTATTTTCATACAGTTCTTTAGACCGCCAAAAAAATACCACAAACAACTTAACAGACTATGATTTGTAACAGAATAGGTTTGCCTCAACTGTCTATCTGGTAATGGACAACTTTTCTGGCATGGTCAGTATGAATGCAGAGTGCTCGGGTTCAAATCTGTGAAGCACAGTTTCACAAAAAACATAAAAACTATGTGGATGTTATTAACTTTCTCCTTCATTTGCTTTTAAAAACACTTGGTAGGGGTTTAAGGACGTTTTTAGGTCAGTCATTACCAAGGTGATCTGTAAAAATCACATTTGCAAAATGTTGACAGTGCCCTCTAGTGGATTTGTCATCTGAAATGTGCAATGAAATTTTCCTGGAGCAATGTATTATACATCTTGCAAAAAAATGAAGGCTGAGGTATATATTTTCAATGAGCCTGCTTAAAAAAATGCTTTTGAATAATGGCTTCTCTCTGCTGAAGCTTCAGATTTCAAGCTGGCAGTTTAAAAGATGAACCCTAGCCTCTGTCACTAACTTCACACTTTGAAAACACCATCTGAAACATCGGTGTGTTTTTCACAGAATCCCTTCGACAGTTATGGGTTTTCATATGACAGTGCTGGTCAATTTATTCATCGGTTGCATCTTACAAGGTGTTTTTAAAAAGAAAAATAAAGTTTCAGTCCATTTCAAAAGTCTTTGCTGGTGACTCAACCATAACATTGTCACTTTTAACAATTAAATGGGACTTACGTCAAAATCACTATCACTAGAACAAACAGCTATTTCTATTGTTACAGACTATTTTTTAATACCAAACACCTTTTTATAAAATGCAAAAATATTGTTTGCAATTACAGAGTCTATTTACACTAAATGTTACACCTCATCTTACACTGGCTTCACCACAAATGTTTGTTTATACAGTCAAACACAGTCAAAAACAACAAGTTTAAATCCAGACATTGGTGTATCCATTCTGCTCTTTTCAATCCAGACTCTTTCTGAAAATGTACCGCTATATACTAGGGGTGTAACGATACTCCAAACCGAACCGAAATATCGCGATACACCAACCACGATACGTATCGCGAAACTCTCGTGGCGGACCGCGATACTGTCACGCCCCCTGCTGCCCACTGTTAAGGTTGACGTCACTTGTCTCTAATTGAACCAAAACATCTTTATTTTATCACATTTGATTAAATTGTATTAGCAATGATGAGCTTTTGTTCTAAATATTATATTCTAATGTTTTAGAATTTAGAATAGTATTTTCCAAGTGCATGTCATGTCATGTGACTTGAGTGAGCGATCACACTCCATTACTACTGTATATGCAGGACGGCTGCTTCGCATATATTGAGATTGCAGATCCCCCAAATACATTTAAGTCTCCTGTTTGGGAACATTTTGGTTTCCCAGTGGAGTACAGGAATGGAATTTGTGTCGTAGACAAAGCGCACGTCGTAACTAACTGTTTCACGAAACTTAATAAGGAATAACATTTAAAAAATGTGGTAAATTTCACAATGTGAGGGTGTACGCAAAAGACACTGACAACAGAACTGCCAACAAAAGGGATTTAACCCCTTACCTCGCTAGAAACTGATGAAAAGAAAAAAAGGTTTTCAGCGCCGTGCGCCTTATTCAAGGTTTCCGCTACATTCATTCATCCGTGGAGGGCCACCACGCCAAAATTCATCCCGCCACGGCTACATTACAGCTTCTTATTTAAAATATTTAATCGTGTTTTTTATAGCGGATTATAATCGCACCAAAACATATTAGAGGTAAACAGCGCAAACTTTTCTGTAACCGTAGTAGTGCTGTGCGCTATTTGTTCAAGGTGACATGCTGACTGACTCTCTGACAGACTGACTGACAGGTGCGTGAGTCTAGCAAACACCGCATAGCTTTCAGTTAAGATGAACACAGTTTCCATAAGTATACTTTATTGATAAAGGTCAATGGCTTTGCATACATGACTTTATCTTGCTGGAGTTTATAGCTGTTTCATTTTACTTCAGGACGCGTTGATGTCGGAAAACGCACAAAAACACACTAAATCGCGCTTCAGCAGCGCTTACTGGAGAGCGCACGAGAAGATCTGCACTTGAACGTGTAAATTTGAGTGCGTGCAAGAAGTTCTGTGCTCGAACAGAGGAAATCGGCGCGCAAGCAAAGAGATTTGCATGCTCGTATTACATAAATGCTATTGCGACTTGTTATACTGCGTGTAATATTTGTCTTTGAAATAGTTGGCAGATCTGTGTAAAAAAAAAATTCCTGCCGCCACTGCTGGAAAAAATCCTAGAGGAAACACTGATTATTCTTCCCTATACTGAACTGTAGAATAAAATAAATACACAGATGACGTTCACCTCTTACCTGATGTCTTTAACAATACATTTTATACGTGTTTGCAAAATGGAAGTCGTAAGACATCTTCCCTATCCACCTTTCTCTGAGAAAAGGGTGAACTTGAGGAGGTAAAGCTCAATATGACGAGAAAGAGCTGAACAAAAAAGCAACAAACAAATCAATCGAAATAAAAGTGTACAAAAATCACAAAATTTCTCAAAGTGGGCAAAACTAATGCAAAATAATTTTGCCCAAACGAAAGTTAAGCAAAAACAACGAAATTCATAATCATGTTAGCAAAATACACGAAAAACGAGATCAAAGGAAGATGCGCTTTCCTCCGCTTTTCCTGACGTCATTTTTATATTCCCGCGCCAAGTCGCCCAGTAATGATAGATCGGTCTCCTGACCAATCAGCTGTCGTGAAGGCGGATATACAGAAATGACAGGCATGGAGCGAGCGAGAGAGAGAGAGAGAGAGAGAGAGAGAGAGAGAGAGAGGCAAAAATATACGGCTACAACCCTAACATTAGTTTCAGACAAAACTGCAATGTATTTTACTGGTGAATAGGTCATGTAAAAAACACTTTACAAACACATTATATGTATATTATTTTTTCATTAATTTAAACGGAAACCTATCTAAATTATAACTAAAATGAGCATCACTTTGTCTGTGTCTGCACAGAAATCAAGCCTCTCACCTGAGAATGTGGACATTATGGTGTTTTTAAAGAAGAACTTAAAACTTAATTGAATATTCCAAATGTCCTTAGAGAGGACAAGCCTGTTTATCTTTCACTATAGTCTACACTGCAGTTATTTATTTAATTTGAGTTTACTTTCTTAAGATGGCTGCACTAAAGAGAATTGTTTTTTCTGACTACTCTATATTGGAGGTATTTATTTAATTTTTGTTGTTTACTCTGGTATCCTGACTGTACTAAAATGTGATGGCAAAATTAATAAAGAAAAAGTTTAGTTGTTCTTGTTATTAAGTGAATCTATTCCTTAGCATTGCTGTTAAGATGACATCAACCCTAACCCCACAGCAAACAGAAACCGAACCGAACCGAACCGAACCGTGGCTCCAAAACCGTGAACCGAACCGAACCGTGCCTTTGGTGTATCGTTACACCCCTACTATATACATTTCTGGAGATCGCCAAATACGTGCCAGGAGCTACTTTTTTTGCAGTTTTTGTTTTCACGAATCCACCAGAGGCTGATGTGTATGCTTTTTTTACAGATCTCAAATTTCTCTCGCGAGTGCCATTAGCGCTTGCTGTTCTTGTGTAAATCCACCAGAGGCTGCTGTTGACTGAGTGACTGATACTCCTCTTTCCCTAAACCCAACCAATAGTGTTTTCAAAAGCACAGATTGACCCAGCCACCCACATCCCTAAACCCAATCAACAGTTTTCAAAAGCAATCCAGAAAAACGTTATTTACTGTTTTGATTTATTTTTTGGCTTTTGTTTTTGTCTTACCTGCTTTTTGGAACCGTTCTTCAGCAGACTCGAAAACCCATCGTCGTTGTCAACTCCTCTCTGCATCTCAAGTTCGCCGACATACATGGCAAGCTAACTGGACAAACTGGTAACATTGGGAAAGCCGTCCATACAGCAGGTAATGGCTAAAACGAACAGTGTCATACCACCCCGTAGAGTTCGTTTTAAAGACGAAATGCAGCCATACATTATTCTGGCTACATATTTTGCGATCTCTAGAAATGTATATAGGTCTACATATTCAGAATGAGCCTATGTTGTCTCTTTTGGAGGAATAACCCTGACCTAATACAACCATGTGTCATTTTTTGAAGGAAAAAGGTCTAAATAACTTTTTTATTTAGAATTTTGATGACATTTTGCGCGACTCAAATTGCAAACTTGTGCACTATTCTATGGCATTTAGTAGTATTAAAGCAAAAGTAGTGCATTCACACTGAAAATGAATTTTTAAAATCCTAAAAGAACGAATGCACTTTTATGATACACTTATTCGACTGTTAAAAATAAGTTTGCACTCTGTGGTCGCAGTTTTGTTTGCATAGCAGAAGGGGAGGAGCTATCAATAATTGTCTTCATTTATTTATTTTTTGGATTGTGCAAGCAAAATTCTAACACGTAAGGGAATATGCCACCTCTGGATGAAGAATGCCAACCCAGGCTCATTCTGAAAACATACCCCTGTATACATTTCTGGCAAGCGCCAAATATGTCCCAGGAGCTACATTTCTTTTGCAGTTTTTGTTTTCGCGAATCCACCAGAGGCTGCTGTGTACGCTTTTTCAGATCTCAAATTTCTCTTATGCGCCTCCTGTTTCGTGTAAATCCACCAGAGGTCGCTATCGACTAACTTTCAACTGACTAAATGACTGACTGACTGACCAGCCTGATCTCACGAGGAAACGTATTTTACGTTTTGTCAGTTTAGTGGCTAATTCGTACGAATTCGTACAAGTTCAGTCGTACAAAAATGTACGATTTTAAAAAGGAGGCGTGGCACCCAACCCCACCCCTAACCCCAACCGTCATTGGGTGATGAGCAATTCATACTAATTTGTACGAATTAGATCATATGAATTCATACGAATTAGCCACTAAATCAAAAAGTTACGAATTGCCGTGAGATTGCGTTGGACTGACCGATCGACTGACCCACCCTCCTCCTTCCCTAAACCCAACCAATAGTGTTTTCAAAAGCACCGATTGACCGGCCCACCCACTTTCCTAACCCTAACCAACAGCGTTAAACAGAAATCTAGAAAAAGAAAAGCCCTCAACTGATTTTTACCACATTTTCAGATTTGAAATGACCCTGTTATTTACTTGTTTGTTTTATTTTTTGGCTTCTGTTTTTGTCTTACCCGCTTTCTAGAACCGTTCTACACCGGACTTGAACCTCATCGTCGTGGTCAACTCCTCTCTGTGCTTCAAGTTCGCCAACATACATGGTGAGCTATTGGACAAATTGGTAACAGCAGGAAAGCCGTCCATATGGAGGTATGCAGTCTGCTGGTAAGCGCAAAAAGGAAAGGCGTCATACTGCCCCGTAGCATTTGTCTTAAAAACAAAATGCAGCCATACGTACTTCTGCCTACATAATTTGCGAGCTCCAGAAACGTATATACAGTAATGCTACGTTTTCAGAATGAGCCTTTGTTGGAGAATGCAGTTGTACTTGTGATAGCTACTACTTTGTTTTATAATTTGTCAACAGCAAAACTTGGGAAATGGTCTGAATTTCCGTTTAGTTAAAAATGATGGTGTTCCATTTGGGATAACACTAAACCCATACACTACACAGTTGAGTGTATAAGTGCATAGTTTAAAAGTGTATAGGAAGCAACTAAATTCTATGTTTGTCCATAGCTGTAAATACAGAATCCTCCTCTCATTCAACAGAGCTAAAGAAATAAACATTGAGCATTTCACAGCACTTTCTCTCCGAGTCACTCTGTATCTGAAGCCTCGCTAACTCACGATAAGTACTCATGATCCTGTGTTGGAGAGTGATCTTTAAAGCTTACATCTTAGCAGAAAGGTGTTAAGCATTTCTTCACGCTCACCTTTTCTACCTAATCAGCAGCGTCAGACTTCTTGCACACTTGCTGGATTATGAGGGATTTCAGCATCACTACACTAAATAAATGGGGTCTGGTCCAGGTGAATGAGCGAGACGCGTGTCTGCCTGATGCTTTTTCACTTCCAGCCAGAAGGGGTTTGGATTAATGAAGCTGAATCTGACTCTCTTTAGCTCCAGCCCTCCATCCGCAGACGCGTGTATAGGCTCATTACAGGATGAAATGTCAAGGGGCTTTGAAATATTCAATGAGTAGGGGCAGATTTCCAACCCGAGACCTGGAAGATGTCAGTGATGCTCAGAGGGAAAGAGACGTATGAGGCAGGTGGCATGACAAGGAGGAAACAGGCCTGTGGAAATGGCTGGGATCTGACTGGAAAACAGAGAAGTAATCCGACAGCTGGGCTCACTGACCTTTATTAATGGGGATTAATAAAGACTAGCAGTCAATTCCAGTACAATCACCACTGGTGAGGCCTTAACCAGGAGGGTCTTGAAAGGAATTAGTGTTAATGAGGGGAATTTGTTGCTTGACAAGTGATCAATGTCCACTGGACATACAGCTTTTGCATTGAATAAATTGAAACACAAAATTTTAAAAAAGTGCATTTACACACTTACTAGCATTTACTGTGTTCAAGTGATGTCATGATACTTCCTACTGGAAAGCGCATAATACAAAAAAATTATAAAATAAAATAAAACTATTGGGGCACCAAAATAACTAGCCTGACACAGTAACAGATAATACTTTAATATACCAAAACATGTGTTTTCTTGTTTCTCTGGTAATGATAACATTAAAATAAACATTCATTCATTTTCTTTTCGGCTTAATCCCCTTATTAATCTGGGGTCACCACAGCGGAATGAACCTCCAATTTATCCAGCATATGTTTTACGCAGCGAATGCCCTGCCAGCTGCAACCCATCACTGGGAAACACCCATACACACTCATTCAAACACATACACATAGCTTATTCAATTCACCTGTACCGTATGTCTTTGGACTGTGGGGGAAACTGAAGCACCCAGAGGAAACCCACATGAACACGGGGAGAACATGCATACTCCACACAGAAATGCCAACTGACCCAGCCGGGGCTCAAACAAGTGACCTTCTCACTGTCAGGCCATCGTGCTACCCACTGCACTACCATGACACCTTATAATAAACAATTATTGGCGAATACCATAATGATCACCAATAAACTGTGCACCACAAATGATTGTTGGGGGTCAGCAGAAGACTTTTTGGGCAAAATCATTTTGTTTAGATTTTTTTCCCTTAATTTGAGCAGTTCAAGATGGAAGTTTTCCATCTGAACAGACACAAAAATGAGAACTTGATTCACATTTAGGCGACGCAGTGGCGCAGTACAGTAGGTAGTGCTGTCGCCTCACAGCAAAAGGGTTGCTGGTTTGACCCCCGGCTAGGTCAATTGGCGTTTCTGTGTGGAGTTTGCATGTTCTCCCTGCATTCGCCTGGGTTTCCTCCGGGTGCTCTGGTTTCCCCCCACAGTCCAAAGACATGCGGTACAGGTGAGTTGGGTAGGCTAAATTGTCATTAGTGTGTGTGGATGTTTCCCAGATATGGGTTGTGGCTGGAAGGGCATCCGCTTCGTAAAACATGTGCTGGATAAGTTAGCGGTTCATTCCGCTGTGGCGACCCCGGATTAATAAAGGGACTAAGCCGAAAAGAAAATGAGTGAATGAATGATTCACATTTAAATATTTATTTTTGCTGTTTGCAAAACTACTTATTTTAAATAAGCCGAAACAACACAATTCTTGAGTTTTAGCTTAGCTGTTTTATGTTTAATCCACTTAAATTTGTAAAAACTTAAAAGTTAACACAAATCGATTGTGTGGAACCCAACATTTTTCTGTATTGCAATGACGCTAAATGGTTAAATAATCCTTAATTTTCTAGGAAATAAAAAAGGAAATGCCAAAATACTAAAAATAAAATTAAAAGCATTTCCTTTTCATTTGTCCAACAAATCCAACACAACACAGATAAAACCAGTGTTGGGTAAAGTTACCAACCCAGGCTCATTATTGACACTTACCCCTATAAACATTTCTAGAGATCACAAAATATGTCCCAGGAGCTGTTTTTTTTTTTTTTGTAGCCCTCTTGCCTAAACCCAAACAATAGTGTTTTCAAAAGCACTGATTCACCCAATCACCCACTTACCTTAACCCAACCGACCGTGTTTTCAAAAGCAATCCAGAAAAAGAAAAGCCTTCATTTTTTTACGACGTTTTCAGATCTTACCCTGTTCTCACCCTGTTATTTATTAGTTTATTTTATTTTTTGGTCTTACCTGCTTTCTGGAACCGTTCTTTGCCAGACTCAAACCCTGTTGCCAAGGTTAACTCCTCTCTTTGTCTCAAGTCCGCCGGCTTACATGGTGAGCTACTGGGCAAACTGGTAACAGTGGAAAAACCGTCCACATGGAGGTAAGTGGTCAGCCGGTAGATCAAAAAAAAACAGAAGGCATCTGCAGCGTCATTCCAGCCCAAATGGTTTGTAGAGTTCAAGACGATATGCAGCCATAAATAGTATGATTAATCACAAAAAGATTACGATCTCGATTTGACCCAACACACGATCTTAATTCTGCTTTTCTACGATTCAGCCAATTATATTTTCAAGCAGGAGAGAAGCATAAATGCGGTCTCACAAGTCTTCACATTGTTTTATATACGTATGTCACTCAGCAACATGGACACCTCCAAATGATGTTAAAAGTGTATTAATAATAAACTGTATTAATTCACCCCAAAATGTCATTTCTGTCTTAATGTAATGACGTATTCGCGGCTGCGAAATGACACGTGAGCTGATGCACTGTTTGTTTACTACCGAGAGGACGCGCATTAGTTATGATTATGATAGATTTATGATTACGACAAGCATTTGATATGTTTTTTTCTTTCATAGCTAACACAAAGTGTTGTGCATGAAAATAAATGTTTACTGGGTCAGTATAACCACTCTGTAATATTGAATATAATGCTCAGACATAATAATTCAACTTTAATAATTCAACTTCAATTATGAATAGTTGTATTCTGATGTAATCACTTTACTGTGAATTAACAACAAGGACATATTTAAAGTCTATGCACCATTTCAAGTCTATACAACATTTAGCATTTTAACCAACACCTAGGCCTATATAGTGTTGTTTTACAGTATGTTTGAGAAATAACAATAATAATAACATACTCAAATTAACCTTTATTTTACATATGCAGAATCGTGAAAAAAAATCGTGGTCTTGATTTTAAGCAAAAAAAAATGGTGATTCTTATTTTAGCCAGAATTGTGCAGCACTAATACGTAGCTCTGGCTACATAATTCACCTGTCCAGAAATGTATACGGGGGTACGTCTTCACAATGAGCCTGTGTTGCAAGTAACTGTTAAAAGTAATATTTTACAATCTTGAGTCACTTTTTAAATAAACAAAAAAGAATAATATAATGCATGCAGATTTGTAGCAACATGAGTTTTTATTTTTTAATGAACTATACCTGCACTGTTGTCTACCCAGTTGATTGACTAATACAACATGTAAAATCTAAAACAACCTGCATTATTGTGATGAAAAGCCTTCATTATCTTTAAATATCTAAAGACTGTTAATGAGCTATTTCAATTCCACCAGCCATGTTCTTTTTGAGCATGAAATAAGCAAATCCGACCCTGATGATGAGAAAATGAATTATTGAAAGGTTGCTTATGCATCTGTCCTTGCCGGCAGCTGCACATCAGACTAGGGATATTGTTCAGGAAGGTCCAAAAGAAAGCTTCTTTTCTACTCTTGAAGACCAAGATGCCCTCAAGTGAGATGGAAAATGTCATAATAATTTCCTTGCAATGTCTCCATTTTTGAAAGCAGCATCATTCTCTTACAAATTACAGACTCTCTTCTGTCTCTTGTTAAGAATATTCTCAAAAATATTTTTGTGCTATAATAAACAAGCGTTTTGATGATGCTAATTGATCATAGTTATAGATATTTAGTGTTTCCAGAACAGGATGTGCAGATTGTGTGAAGATGAATGAGTTTCGGTGGAACACAGCTCATTAAATAAACAGAAGACACAGAGACAAGGAGAGAGGGAACAGAATAAAAAGATTGAACAAAGTTAATGGCAGCCCATTAGGCCAAGTCTGGTGAATATGCTACAGTAGATGGAGGTGAGACTCAGAAGAAATCTGGAGATAATTATGTTGATTAGTTTACTGTTAATCGTTATATACTTTTATAATCTTTTTAGATTCTAAAATATTATATTTTATTTTATCAATAAAGAAAGAAAGAAAGAAAGATAGTAGGTATGAAAGACAGAAAGATAGTTTTTTTAATGGTTTGATGCGACATTGATTTAATTCAAATAAAGTGATATATTGTAGATAAAAATACAATGTAAGTTCATATATTGTAACACTTTTTGGAAACACTTTACTTGAAGGGGTGTTCCTAAGACATGAAACCTTTATAATCATGAAATGAGTCATGAATGTGATTTTATGCTTATAAAACTGCAATTAAGTGTTCATCATTCTGACACTTTAAATGCAAATATGACTTTGTTTGTTATGACAACTGGTTGTTGCTAGATCAGATATGGTTGTGATCAGAAGTTAATGAGAATTATTTATATTATTTATTAAATTTCCCATTAATTGTATTTTACACCTACAGTAGTCTACAACCCAACCTTAAATCCAACCATCACAGTAAGGTAAAAACAGTAGTTGTACTGAGTATTATTTATGTTATTTATCAAATTACCCAATAAATTGTATTTTTTTAAGGTCTACGCCACCCCAACCCTAAACCTGACCATCACAGTACTGTAAAAATATCAATTATTGTTATACAGTATCACAAAAATGATACTATATTGATGTGCATATCTGCAGCTGTATCCTATTTAGACTTTATCATGACAACTTGAAATAAACAAATACATCACAACCTCTGTTTGTCTTTGTCATGACAGATTGACGTTACCAAGACAACAAAACTTGTCATAAATCTGTCATAAACATGATTGCCATGAAGCCATTATAAATGTCATGAATTTTACCTCAAGTACAGTGGTACAAGCTGAATGTGTCATTAAAATGTCATTAAATATTAATGACACTCGTTAATGACTTTTTAATGATAAATACAGATTGTTCCACTGAGAAAGTGATCAGAAAAATATTCACAATTATAATAGCCTCATAACATATCATATTTATGACAGATTTATGACAAGTTTTGTTCTCTTGGTAATGTCAAAGATAAAGACTGATGTATTTGTTCATGTCAATTGACATCTTTACATTTAAAATGACATGACTGAGCAAATGACAATAACAATCGCTTTGCATATCTCATTCGCATTCATGACGTGTCATGTCATGATCAGTGGCGTTGCGAGGGGGGGGCTTTTGGGGGCTTAAGCCCCTGATGTATTGTCAAAAGCCCCTGATCTTTTGGAATATGTTGCACTTAAATAAAAATAGGTTGTATAACATTTATTTTGTTATCTAAGTACTTAAAAGTACCACATACATCACCCGTGTTCCACTTAACGCAGTGATTGTGTCGGGCAGCTGTTCAGTAGTACCTGTTTCTACCGGCATGTGGGAGTGGCACTGTTGTCACATGGTGTTGAAAAAAAATCCCGCCCCTGCCTCATTCATTCATTATTTTGAGGAGCTGAAGCTGATGAGGTAATAATACAACTGTTTCTCGAAACTGAATAGTTCTAAATACTGATGAAGCTTAATATTTGTTTTCACAGTATAAAATGTGTGTAGTTTTGGTGAAATAAAATAACTGTAATCAATAAAATGTGCGTCATATAAATGTAAATACATGCGAATTAGTCAGAAAAACGTAAATTGTACTAGCTTTCTAGATATGATATAGATATCTAGACATATTTATCTAGATATGATATAGCCATTTGTTTCTGTAATAGTTAAATCACAGTGAGTTCATGCATCTAGCATATTATTTTATAGCTATATTCTACTGTAACATGCTGTCAGTTAGCATCGAATTATAAATCGACTTTAATCTTATGAAAATACCTAAGATGGCTGGATGAACACATATAAACCATTTATTGTCGTAGTCATGTAAATAAAGCCTTTTTATGTTTATTCAGATTCTATTTTCATTCATTCAACTACAGCAATTGCTGGATGCCTTCATCCATATCAGGGATTTCCTGGAATGTTCTACTACTTTTGTGAGGCATATATGGAATTTCTTCTCAAGTATGAATGAAACAGGCATTACATGCATTTAAATTGCTACAATGCCTACATCAACCTATTTTGAGGGAAATTTGAAGTAAACATATTTCTAGCATATAGATCTTTATTTAATTTTTTTGTACTATTTTTGATACAATTGTTACTATATCAAAAAGAGTAGCCTATTGAATATTAATATTTTGCAAGGAATTGAATTTAGAAATTCGAGTATTTTGACAACACTTCACCTTAGATAATCACTCTGTCCAAATGAACAGTAGCTTTATATCACATTGGATAACAACTCACATTATAAAATAAATCATATTTCTAGATTTGAAGACATGCAGAAAATTACATTATTTTCAAAAACCAAACAGAAACTGCAAATCAGGAGGAGATAGGAGGCTCAAGAGGTATGATATGACTCATAACAGTCTAGTAAATGAGAAATGGGTTAATTTATCAATGTTTTTTCTTTTTAGGGTGTTACAAGTCACAAAGCTTCACAATTTATTGTTAAAAGTAAAAAAAAAAAACTGTCAACTCAAAAACCTTTTATTTATTATTAAATTATTTATAATCCTATTATTAAGATTAGAGTAGATCACCTTTTGAAAGTGGGGGTACTTTAGATTTTAGCAGGGTCAATTAGAATGCTTTTTGTTTTTTTGTTTTTTTGACTTTGAGGCTAAGCCCCTTATCTCTTTCGACTCTAGCAATGCCCCTGGTCATGATTATAAAGGTTTCATGATAGTCTTATGAACACCACAAGAAAAGCTACAAACATCATTATTACTGTACGTTTATTTGATCTTCCAGAAATAATTCTAATATGTTGTTTTGCTGCTCAAACATGTCAGTAATACCATAAGAGTTCATTTGTTAATATTAGTATATAATTTTATTGTTATCATTAGTTAAGGATTCTCTGTAACCTTGTGAAATTAAAGTTGTCGTTATATAAAATACACCTTTTCAGGGTTCATAATAAATATAAAGTTCAAATAAGCATAACTCAAAATAATAAAGACCTTCACATTTCTGTCTCTCTCTCCTTTTTATAGAGGGCCAAAACTTATAACCACAATATTAACAGGATTTGCATTCGTTACTTTTACTTTGGTAAACGTACGTTTATTTACAAATTCAGTCAACTTTCAGAATTAATTTGACTATTTCACAATAACTCTTCCTTTAACATTTTTAAGTATTCTTAACTAAGTCCAATCAGAAATACAGTCCAACTTAGATACCGTATGTCTACTATTCCAACATTTTACTAATTACAAACTAAACAGACTCTTCGTTTATATTATTATTAAATTGCCATCACCCATATAAATCAAAATAAAAACTACTTTGCATGCTGCTATATGACTTCAGTGAGTCACTCTCCAGACATACCAATATGATCTCACAGGAATTTGTAACTTTCTGATTTAGTGGCTAATTCATATGAATTCTTATAATTTCATTCGTACAATTTAGTACGATTTGCTGATCCCTCAATGATGGTTGGATTTAGAAGTGGATTTTAGTGCCATGCCTCTTTTTAAAAATCGTACATTTTTGCACAACTGAACTTCATACGAATTAGCCTCTAAACTGACAAAACGTAAAATAGTTACGTTTCCTCGTGAGATCAGGCCGGACATACTCTACATGCAGTGACATGATCAGATCAGATTTTTGGTAAACTTTTTACATATATGTATATAAAGCAGTGCACAGTGACAGTAGAAAGATATGTGTGGATTACTACCAGAACTATTTGGAAAAAGAATGGCTGCTGACACACACACACACACACACACACACACACACACACACACACACACACACACACACACACACACACACACACACACAACTTCAGTGAGCTTTCTAAAAGAGATAAGAACTAAAGTTCAGAAGAGAAAAAAAAAAGTATAAGCAGAAAGAGAGAGAAAGGAACCGGTTGTGCACAGTTCCCAGAAATGGGGGTAAGAATCGACTCTTTTTTGTGTGTGTGTGTGCAGTATGTGTGCATGTACTTTTATACACATTCTGGTATACAAACACACATTCTTAGTGACTGATGATGAAACACAAGTTGCTTTTGCTGATGGTAACAAGGGTTAAGACATAAGTTGGCTTTCACTGGGTGGTTTCTACAGTATGAACACACAAATACACACAAATTCTTTACAATTAAAAGATATTAGTTCATATGATGTTTTGATTATACATACAGCACTACATTCAATCAAATCTACTCAAAATTTGTCCAACTGAGTTTTTATTCTGTGTTTTCCTTTGGTTTACTGTTACAATTAAAAGATATTAGTTCATATGATGTTTTGATTACACATACAGCACTACATTCAATCAAATCTACTCAAAATTTGTCCAACTGAGTTTTTATTCTGTGTTTTCCTTTGGTTTACTATACTTAAAGTATGTTGTTTTTGAAACCGCTTTCATAGTGGACATCTTACTTTTTTATTCAACCCATGCTCATTCTGAAACTGTATCGCTATTTACATTTCTGGAGAGCACCAAATACATCCCAGGAGCTACGTTTTTTTGCAGTTTTTGTTTTCTCAAATCCACCAGAGGCCGCTGTCTATGCTTTTTCAGATGTCAAATTTCTCTCGCGAGTGCCATTCGTGCCTGCTGTTTTCGCGTAAATCCACCAGAGACTGCTGTCGACTGACTGACTGACCCACCCACCTCCTTACCTAAACCCAACCGATAGTGTTTTCAAAAGCTCCGATTGACCCGCCCACCCAACCAACAGTTTTAAAAAGCAATGCCAAAAAAAAAAGCCCTTGCCTGATTTTTACCACGTTTTCAGATTTTACCACATTCTCACCCTGTTATTTAGTTGTTTGTTTTATTTTTTAGCTTTTGTTTTTGTCCTACCCGCTTTCTGGAACCGTTCTTCGCCAGACTCAAACCCTGTCATTGTGGTCAACTCCTCTCTGCGTCTCAAGTTCGTCAACATACATCACGACCTAACTGGTAACAGTGGGAAAGCAGTCCATACGGAGATAAGCGGTCAGCTGGTAAGCGCGAAAAGGAACAACGTCATACCGCACTGTAGCATTCATTTTAAAGTCGAAATGCAGCCATGCGTAGCTCTGGCTACATAATTCACTGAGAGCAAACATGCCGATCCACATACAGTTTTTTAATCGAGGTCATACAGGCAAGGGTCATAAACAGGAGCAAAACAATATCATAAGTAGGGGTATCAAAATTAATCATTTCTTCGGTGCACCGCGATGCAGACGCAGACAATTCAGTATCGGTTCAGTAATAATCATAACCGGTTATTATGTACTGACGTCATTTATCTCATATGCGCTATGTCGCCGTAGCTTACTATGGCGAGGGAGGCGACCCGCGAGCGCGAGTATTGGCAATGCTCTAACTACGTAAAAACTCAGAAACTGTGCACAATTTTACTGCGTGTGAGATTGCTGAACACTGTTTCACTGACACTTACAGCAAAAGCCCCTATTTCACGGCGATTAAGAGAATGAAAGTAATCTCCATTTCTCTCTCTCTCTCTCACTGACTGTGGCCCATGAGTGCATCTGTGAAGAGCGGCAACATGTAAGAGCTAATCGCAGCCCTTTCTGTTGAGCGCGTGACCAATCAAAGGGGTGTAAGAAAGAACTTGGTAGACAAGGCTCAGAAAGCGAGTGGGATATTTACATTTGTTTATTTGCTATAAATGCTCGTGTTGTTTAAAGGTACAGTTTATATATCTGACTCTTTGTATTAAAGGACAAAATTGTTTTACAAATAGTAAATATAAATATAATTATACATTTTAATACAAGAATTGCTGTGCTGTGAAGAAAATATAAAACTGTGTATGGAAAGAATCGCCAATGCACCGTGATGCACCGAGACATCGAATTGAACCGAATCGGTGGCATGATAATCGTAACCGAACCGAACCGTGACACCAGTGTAGGTTTACACCTCTAATCATAAGGGTAATTCAATTATCGTGGTCAATATACAGCCGAAAGGTCAGACTAGGCGGCAATGGGTCAAGATGAGAAACAAGGCAAGGATAAAAAAAAAACACAGGAAAACAAACCAGAAGAAATGCTTCGTAACGATCGTGATAGAAATAAGACTCGGCAATGTGTGCATGAAAGTGGTGTATTTATAGTCCTTGTAATTAGTGTAGATGAGAAGCAGCTGTGTATGTGTAAGAGTGTTCGGATTATTTTCAGCTGCTGTAGGAGTTGATGAGCGCAGGGAGTTCTGGGAGTTGTAGTTCATTCAGCAGTAAACTCCAATGAAGAAAACCCAGCTGGCGATTGTAACAAACTACAGGAAGTAATCACAACAATAGGGTTACATTTGTTACAGCCTATGTTGTTTTCATGTCGACACCCCATAGTTATTATAAACAGCTGACATTTTGAAAAGCAAGGAATTAAGTATAGACTCTTTTTTTGTGTGTGTACTTTTATACTCATTCTGACACACATTCCTAGTGGTTGATGATGAAACACAAGTTGATTTTGCTGATGGCAACAAGGGTTAAGACATCAGTCTGCTTTCTACACTTTAACTCATAAACACACACAAATTCTCTACATAAACACTCGCACAAATTCTCCAGCACTGGCGCCCTTTTTGCCTGAGGCCTTGTGTACAGTACCTCTCTATCTCTCTCCATCTCTCTTCCTCTTCCTCCCACATCCTGCCTCTTTGTTTCTGGGCTATTACTTCTTTCTCACCTCACACTGTCTCTCAGCCACGATAAAAATCACAACATAGTAATGACCAGACCAGCTCTCTCCCTCTCTCTGCTGCATGGATGAATCTGACTAACACAAACTAGCACTTTATAATGAGAGTTCCTCCAGGGGGCTGGACAGGGGGCTTATCCAGAGTCTCGCCATGCTTTCCTCCCTCTATTTATGCAGCAGATTGTTCTAGCGCGTCTGCCACTTGCTGTGTATACGCCCTATGAAGGAAACTCACATGGACGGCCCGGGATTGGCTTTCCTGAATTCCAATGCACTTGTGTGTCACATGCGTTTAATGTCGCTGATCCGTCTTCTCCAGTCTTCTCCTTTAGCCTGGTAATGATGTGTTGCCCGATTGCGCGAGGCTCAACGCACATGAAAGGCAAGCGAAGAAGGAGGATGACCCACTTTTGAAGGGTTTCCCCCTACAGCTCAGCCCAAAAGAGAGCTGACACAATCGGGCCACTGTGACACTGCTACTGCTGTGATAGTTGTGGTGTCAATAACGAAAACTGCGCACCCACACGCAAATGTAAACACCTCATGTACATAAACACCCCTGGAGATCCATAGACATCTTATTTAAAGGAGGAGCTCAAAAAATGAAACAAACTGACATTATTTATTGACACATTCAGCAGGGGTCGGAGTCTTTTGGTTTACAAAAGTCGTGATTCAATTAGGAATCTATTTTAAATCAAATTTCTATTAGTTTACTATAGTTACTAGTTTACTATATTAGTTTAACTTTTTTTAGAATCATGACATGTTCTGTCGAGTTCTCGAATCTGATTGGCTGATAGTCATGCGATATTCTGTATTAATAGCACTCATACAGCCTCTTCACCCTTCTGTATTACTCCGCCCACATAGAGTGACAGCAGATCAATAGACACACTACGGTTTGACAAATATAGCAGCTGTTGGACAACATAATGTATTTTCGAGGCCTTTTTAGGTGAGAATGTAGTTGTTTAAATTGCAACTATGCAGTTTATTCATAAGGACAGTGCCTATTTTAAATATTTATAATTTCGGAGATCAGCGGCCATCAGCCTGTCATACTGAGCAGAGCAAAGACGGTTGCGCCACAAGATGGTGACAGAGACCGCATAATAAGTTCTTAGGAGAGGAAAAACTCAGCGTTTTTGTTTTGTATTTCTAACTACAGCTGATCAAATCATTATAAAACAGGTAAGTGACATTCTAAGTCGATCTGTCTCCTTTTTATGTTGTAGTGCTGTATTCATAGTATTCTGCTAGAGTTTGCTTTGCTTTGGCTTTTTCTGGGTTAATTATTGTGATCTCCAGATTGCAACAGAGAAATACTGGGAAATCTCTGTAGACTGAGGGTATTTCATGCTGTTCAGCCTTATAATCTTAAAATGTCAGCAAAATCACCTGTTTTGTCATCACTTTAGACATTACGCTAGAGAATCATTCAAATACTAGCTCAAAAAAAATGTTGGTGAATTAGCAATGGTTTCTGCTGTGTAGCTGCTGATGAATGAAGAAAGAAAGTAGTTCCACATACAAAAAGATTTTGACACTCTCTGTGTTTAACTTTCTTTTTTATATACACGATTATGGCGTCAAACTGTTGTATAAACGCAATATCACACTCGTAGCAGTGCGATATGGCTGTATATTGTCACTGGTGGGACACTAGTGCACTCTGCCTGTGGCCTCAAGCCAACGCACGCCTCCCACCAGTGCCGATATACAGCCATATCGCACTGCTACTCATGTGATATTTCTCATATACAGTGCCTAATTTGTGAATTGCGAGGTCCCGGAACAGATCGGAGTAACGGATCTGGCATGTTACCAGAGGAGGGAGAGATTTCGCGCACAAAAGTAAACAGCAGACGGGGGATGAGGGCAGTTGAGGAGGGGGATCGGTGCCGGATCCGGCATGTTTCGGCACAAATTAAGCCCTGCTCATATCACAACTGTCATTAAGTTTTAATTGCTCAGTTATGTCATTTTTAATGGCAATTTGAATATTTAAAAAATGGCTTTGTTATGACAACTTGACAATACATAACTTGACACAACAGCACAACTTGTCATAAATCTGCCATAAACATGATTGCCATGATGCCATTATAATTGTGTCACAATTTGTGTTATTAATGTTATTGATAGTGTTATTAATAAGTGTTACTAATATTTTTCTTGACCTCAACAGTGGTACAAAATGATGTTTTCATTAGAATGGCATTAAATGTCATAAAATGTCAATGGCACTGTTATAACATTATTTGACACTTTTAATAAAGCATTTTAATGACAAATCCATTTTGTTCCACTGAAAATAAGTGAGCAGAACACAATTCCTGACACTGTAATTGTAACAATAATGTTATGTTGTCTTGATAATGTCACGTTGTCATGACAAAAAACATCTCAAACAATGTCATCTTTGCATTTGAAATGACATTACTGAGCTACCGTAATGACACTTGATGGCAGATGTCATAAGAATGCACAAAATGTCCTTCATATTCCTGGCATGTGTCATGTTATGATTATAAAGGTGTCATGACAGTTCTATAAACAACCCCTTCAAGTAAAACATGACTCATTTTTCCTATTTTAATATGAAAGATGGTTGTATTTATTGCAGATAAACGTTGAAATATATCCAGCTTTTCTTACAGTCACGCAAATGTCATTCAAGCTGACAACAACCATTAAACATGTGGTCATCTTCCATAATTAGCAATACAGCCTTTAGGCAAATCTATTTTAAAACAGTTAGTACCAAAAAATATTTTATATAACAAATAAACATGCTTTGTCCATAATTCAAAAATTCTTAATTACAGAGCACTAGTAGCAATCTTCTGCCACACTAAAAAAAGCTAATCAATGGTAGACAATCATGTTATCGCATAATTTGAAGAACAAATTACCATCAACATGTCCTTATAAACTCATTTGCAGTTAGTGAAGGCTAGACCTGCACCATTCGGCATAATGCCAGTTCTAGATGTCAGTGATAAAAAGCACAAAGAAGATTGTGAAAAACATAAGATATTTACTATAGTAATGGCAAGAATGATAAATATTATAAGGTATGCTAAAAGAAACAGCACAACCTTCTGAATTGTGTTGCATCTCAAATAATTGCTGAATCAGTGTTTCAACGTAGAATGGCATCAGGAAAACATGTACATGTGTTAAATGTTACATTTTACATCTACATGTTACATTTACCTCATAAATCAAATCACAATTCAAAACTCATTCATGATATTAATTATGTTACGGACAGCTCACTCCCAACTGTACCATAAAAAGGATCACATACATAAAGATATATAATGAAATAACATTTATTGAAGGGAATACCATAATATGACAAAATGTCTAGGGATTTAAATACACTCACCGGCCACTTTATTAGGTACAACCCCTCCAACTGCTCGTTAAACAGCAAATTTCTAATGAGCCAATCACATGACCTGCAACTCAATGCATTTAGGCATGTAGACATGGTCACGACGATCTGCTGCAGGTCAAACCTTAGCATCAGAATGGGGTAGAAGGGTTTTTTAAGTGATTTGAACATGGCAATGGTTGTTGGTGCCAGACGGGCTGGTCTGAGTATTTCTGAACTGCTGATCTACTGGAATTTTCATGCACAACCATCTCTAGGGTTACAGAGAATGATCAAAAAAGAGAAAATATTCAGTGAGTTCTGTGGGTGCAAATGCCTTGTTGACGCCAGAGGTCAGAGGAGAATGACCAGACTGGTTTGACCTGATAGAAAGGCAACAGTAACTCAAATAAGCACTCGTACAACCGAGGTAGCAGAAGAGCATCTTCTGAATGCACAACATGTCCAGCCTTGAGGTGAATGGGCTACAGCAGCAGAAGACCACACCAGGTGCCACTCCTGTCAGCTGAGAAAATGCTACAATTCGCACAGGCTTATTATAATAATAATAATAATAATAATAATAATAGAGCGGCACGGTGGCTCAGTGATTAGAACTGTCGCCTCACAGCTAGAAGGTCGCTGGTTATTTTATTTCACTCACAGCAAGAGTCCCAGCTGGGCCAGTTGGCATTTCTCTGTGGAGTTTGCATGTTCTCCCCATGTTTGCATGGGTTTTCTTCGGGGTGGTCGGGTTTCCCCCACAAGAGACATGCAAAGACATGCACTATAAGTGAATTGGGTAAACAAAATTGGCTGTAGTGTATGAGTGGGTTGCAACTGGAAGGGCATCTGCTGCGTAAAACATATGCCAGAATAGTTGGCGGTTCATTCCACTGTGGTGACCCCTGATAAATAAGGAACTAAGCCAAAGGAAAATGAATGAATGAATGAATGAATGAATGAATGAATGAATGAATGAATGAATGAATGAATGAATGAATGAATAATAATAACAACATAGGAAAACATCATCACCTCTTACATTTCCTGAATAGTATCATATCACCTATAAAACTCTCCCATAGAGAGTATATCTCTTTATGATGACAATAATGAGATGCTACTTTATGAAAAAATAAATAAATAAATAAAACCATCTAATTAGCCTGTAGGCAACACATTGTTTAATCTGCATGCATATTTTCTGAAAACACGTCAACGTGCTTTACAGTCTATTACAGCTGAATTTCTGGTTGAAAAAAAAGCATCTGTCCCTCTCTCTAATTGCACTGGGATATTAGCTTTAATGCACCAGTCGTTTTCATGCTTTTAGAACGCCGTACACTAAGAGCAGTAGCCACGCGACCCTTTTAAAAGACAACCTTGTAACTAGCTGATTGAGCTTAGCACAGATGGCACCTTGAACATTGGCCAACAAAAGAGGCAAAGACAACAAATGCATGCTAAAGAGAGTAGAGTGCCATCTGATGCTAATAAATAGAAGTCAGTGAACCACTGGTCAATTCACTAGCAAGATGGACCCAAATGAGAAAACAAAGCTGATAAAAACAAGCTCAAAGCAACAGGTTCTTTGCATCGAAGGCGAAGCTTTCCAGCAAATTCACTTTCACATATGGACTTGCATCTGTATTTTAAAGAAGACTTTTGCTGCTTGTTCAAACTACATATTTAAAGTAAGTTACTACAGTAGGTAGTGCTGTCACAGCAAGAAGGTCGCTGGTTCGAGCCTCGGCTGGGTCAGTCGGCGTTTGTGTTTGGAGTTTGCATGTTCTCCCCGCGTTTGTGTGGATGAGACTCAAGCGAACAGTGCAGCATTTAGTTAAATTCAGTTGAATATGAATCACTTTGAAGATAATTTGTATGAAACAGGTACGCCTATACAAACATCTTTATGATTCGTCCAAGAGTGATCATAGGGATAACCAGATGACCAATAATTCTTGGCTAGAAATTGCAACAGCAGTGGGAAAGGAGGAAAGTTTTTGTAAAAGTTTAGAAAAACTTGAGGGATAAGTTTGTTAAAACCAAAAAGAGAGGCCATGGCAAAAGTGGAGACCCAGGTGATTTTAATATTACAGAATATGTTTTTCCACCATTCATAGGTTTTACACTGATGTATACAGTGTATACAGTAATACTGTATATTACAACTTTACAACTGAAAAAGTGGACTGTTGTAATCTTAATTGACTCTGTTGTAATCTTAGCATGCTACATCAGTTGTGAAAACATCGGTCCGGCATTCCACCTCACACCGCACTTCGGGTTCTGAGGAAGGATGTAACTTGTACAACCGTTTAAAACCGTTGACACCGAACAAAGCATTTTCAGTCCATAATATTGTAGTATAACTACTAGGGTTGGGCAATGTTAACCAATTTAGCATCGTACGATGTCTAATGTGAAACATCGCGATGGACGATGGAATCGTCTTCATAGGCGGAGGTGAATTAATTATTCATGAATAATTAATTAATTCATAACGAATTAATTATTTGTAGCCTACCGTTTCAACTACCTGGTCTTTGTTTTACCCATAACCAAAGCATAAATAAATAAAGATAAGTTACACACAAATTAACACCTGTCAATCACTTTTTCCGCGGGATTCTGGCCTGAGTAGGCAGAGTGATCAGTGTCAGTCATTTGTTTGGTGCAGTGGATGGCGGAGGGGTGTCGCGGATGAAAGTGAGCGGCGCAGGGGGTCTCGCGGACGAAAATGAGCGGCGCTGGGGTGTCGCGGACGAAAGTGAAGAGGGTTGGGGAGTCGCGAAAGAAAGTGAAAATGAACAGTGGACAGGGGAGGAGGGCGGTTGAGGAGGGAGATCGATAAAATGAGGTGCCGGATCAGATTTCAGAGGTGCTGGATCCGAATCCGGCGTGTTCCGGCACAAATTAAGCCCTGGATAGAGACCAGATTAATTAAATATCAAGTTTAACAACTATAGTGAGACACGATCCAGCGATACATCCTTGATAAACTGTCCGACGTACACCGTTCTCTGGAGCTCAGACGAGCGCATGACAGTGTGTGTGTGTGTGTGTGTGTGGCTGAGTGTGCGTTTGTGTGTGTGTGTGGGTGTGGTCACATGATATGAGTTTTCAGTGGACGGACGGCTGTTAAGAAATGCTAGGTGAAACGCCAGTGTGGACGTGGGTCATTTTCGTTCTAAAATGCCATTTTAAAACTAAGCTGTATTAGTGTAAAGGGGCCTGAGTGTGTATTTTTCACGAGCGGGTTCCGTGGCATTGTCTATCGGCCCAACCCTAATAATTACTGTACACTATTTAGTAACTTCAGTCATTTCACTAAGGTATGTCTTCAAAAACTGAAAGAATACTGTTGACGATACTAACTAACTTTGCCATCTGGACACTTACCAAATCTGTAGACAGGACAAACAACACGAACTGGAACTGCGTCTTTTTTTAAAAGAAGACAAGCGGCAAATCCAGATTTCACCATTTTACCTTACAAACATATTTTTGTCGCATGTTAGCAGACCACTGTAATCCACACATGTGGGTCCACACACAAGCTGTGCTCTCATCGAGGGGAAATGGAAACAAAACCATTGTTGCAACAGATTTATAAACGCAACACTAATAGAGCGTGCTGATTGATTCAAACCAAGTTTTTCTCATGACTTAATGCTGAAAACTCACTTTGTACCAGCCGGTACAAACAGCCAATCTCCATGCTGGAATTTACACAATGATCTCATCGCCGTGACCAGAAGAACAAATTTGCTCAAAACAACTCAAAAACAACCAATTTTCACTTTTTTGTGAAATATATGTGTCCTAATAGTGTTTTAGCAACGTGGGACATATATATGTCGGTCAACATCTCAGAAAATGTGCTTTGGAGTTTGGTGAACCTTCAAATTTGTAAAAAAAAAAACGATTAAGTTAACTGAAGCGATTTGTGTCGGAACACCATGAAGGAATTGTGTACTGTAGAACCCAGCATTTTTACATTGAACTTCTATAAAGCACTGCCATGTTTAACACTGATGTTAAGAGACTAATAATCATAATGCATTTGCACCATAATCAAATCAAATCTTATTGATGAGTTTGACGACAGCACTGGGAGAATCAGGACATATGAACAGAATGTAAAGATAAACCGTACAACCTTTGAGAAGCATACTCAATATTATGGCAACAACACGCAGTACACCTGTTTCAGTAAAATGAGATTTCAGAAAATATGCTGATATACGGTAAAGAGTAATGTACTAGCAGAGCTCAGATTTTAGCCTTTGTTCTGTAATCTTTCATTGTTAGCATTATTCACAATACTAAGCTGCGGCACTTTTGACAAATACAACTGAAATAATGGGTAGATATTTTGCTATTTTATAAAGAGGAAAAGAAGCTCTTAAGCTGAATATGAGTTCTGTTTGTGAAATAAAAGCAGTATGTATCAAATCTCATTCAGGCGGACTGATTGAAAAAGCATGGTATTTTTTCCACAAATAAAAGAACGATTCTACAGAGAAAATAATGTTATCTTAATGTCAAAGCTTAATGCTGAAGCTAACTAGAATGTGCAAACATTTTCACCAGTCCTGATGAGTAGAAACTACAGTAGATTGGATTGAACTGTTTAATGGCAGATAAATCAATCATTAATGGTTAAAATGGGTACTGAGTAAAAAACAAAGAGAAAGATACCAACACTCAATATTAGGGGTGTGACGAAATTTTGGACTATAAGATCTCGCGAGACTAAATCGCGACGAGATTTCTCATCGAGGTCAAAATTTGTCTCATGAGTTGTGATGTTATAATGGAGTGGATTGGAGGCATGATTGGATTTGAGCTGCAAATCAAGTGCTTTGCACATACCTGGCAACCCGGGCTCGTCATCATTTATGCCACAGGTGTCAAACTCAGTTCCTGGAGGGCCGGAGCTCGGCACAGTTTAGTTCCAACCCTAATTAATCACACCTGATCAAACTAATTGAGTCCTTCAGGCTTGTTTGAAACCTGCAGGTAAGTGTGTTGAAGCAGGGTTGGAACTAAACTGTGCAGGGCTGCGGCCCTCCAGGATCTGAGTTTGACACCCCTGATTTATGCCGTCCAGAAAAAAAAACTACTTTTCTTTTCATTCGGTATGCGTATCAAATTCAATTAAAACAGCTCTTCTATCAGTCCATACTCGCATCCAGTAGCTCAGAGTTTGTCCAGTTCATAGCAAAATATTTTGCAGTACTTGCATGTCCTTTATGGCATAATTCATTAAAACAGAAGTAAAATAACATTCATTAAAAGTTGATTTAAAAAAGCACCTAAATTGTTTTGCATTTTATGATTTTTCTTTTTTTCAGTTGAATAAAAATCTATTTTCCATTTATATAATAGCAAATATTTTGCAGTGTTTGCATCAGTGTTGGGGAAAGTTACTTTAGAAAGTAATGCATTACAATGTTGAGTTACTCCCCAAAAAAGTAAGTAGTTGCGTTACTTAGTTACTTTTATAGTAAGTAATGCGTAAAAACACATAAAAAAATTATGTAGGATAATGTTACCTTCGGAAAACTTCCTGACCCCAGAGCTATACATGCTGTATATACAGATTTACGACAATTTAAAGCAATGTGTTTGTCACTTTTGTACATTTTCTCCTATTAAAAAGCAAAATCACTGTCCATTTAGATAATCCTCTTTTCCTTTTCTTCCATGTGTTCAAAATAATGAGAATACTTCCATCGCAGAACTGTAAGTCTCTGCCATCTTCCTTTCTGTCTGTTCCTGCATTCTCTCATTGTTTGCGGCATTCAATGTGACTACAATCATTTTATTTCAGCAATTTTCTTAAAGCAAATTAACTAAACCTAAAAAGTAACCTGCATTACATTTTTTTAAAGTAACTCAAATATTATTACTTAATTTTGAAAAGTAATGCGTTACTTTACTCGTTACTTAGAAAAGTAATATTATTACGTTACTTGTAATGCCTTACCCCCAACATTAGTTTGCATGCCATTTACAGCACAGAATTCCTTAAAATAGAAGTAAATTAACATTCATTACAAGTTGATTTTAAAAAAGCACCTAAATAGGTTGGGATTTTGTTTTTTTTTCAGTTGAATAAAATACTATTTTCCATTCATATATTTCAACAAAAAAATAGAATAAAAATCTTACCTCATCTCATTCTCGTGAACCCAATGTCATGTCTCGTCTTGTGGAGTGTCACACCTCTACTAAATATGTAATATTAAAATTTTAATAACGCTGAACCTTATTGCAAAAATTTACAGTTCTTTTAAATTAAACAAATATATATTATTATCCAATATTAATATATTAACCATACCTTGACCATTTATGTCAATTTATATTTCATAAAGATAACAATAATTCCTATGTTTAAAATTATGAAATAACAATTAACAATAATTCTACATTTACTGTATTAAACATTTGTAACAACTGAAATCAAAACACTGAAAGTCCAAATAGTGTTCATTTCACATATATCCAAACATGCCTAAAGATGGGCAGGCACTAATGTTGCCATTTTGAAACATCTACACAAAGGCTGGAGCACTGAAATTTGATCAATATTGTATGTTTATTGTATATTTACTGTGCTGTACCTTGAAAAAATTATGTCTGCAAAATTGTTGCAAACAATTTATGTGTTGAATTTAAACAAATGAAATTTTGTAAAGTTGAACTTAATTTGTTTGTTTAAATTCAGCCCAAATAAATTGTTTACAACCACTTAACTTTAAAAAATGAGTAAACCGAGGAATCATCTTTGAATATTTTTTTTTAGTGTATCTGCTTCTGTTTAGGAAAATCTTTTCTATGATTTTCCAATCAAAATGACAAATGATGTACAACTAGAGCTGCATGATTAATCGTTATATGATGAATCTCAGTTCAAACACCCACACAGTCTTATTCCTAGATGAAAACAATTCCATTGTGTCAATTAAGCCTTTGATAAGTACCATCATAAATATCTGATTTTGGCCCAGAGGGAGCAGTTATCATGTTATAGGGATGGAACCGTAATGCTCAAATTCTCAAGAATCTTGTAACTCATGTAATAAATTGGCAATAAAAAGGAGCTAAAATAAAATCTGTTTCTGGCAGCTACATGTTGCTTGCTTTAAATATGCAACTTCACGTTTTAATGAATGCATAAAGGTAACCAGATGAATATAAACTAATGCAAATTATTGGCAACAGTTGTGACATTAAACATTTTGTTCTTGAGTGTGTTTTTGTCCCAGTTTTTCAACCCTCTTGAGGTAGCACTAATGCTATTGTTGTCTCAGCCTGGACATCAAATACTCTGCTGTTCTCTATTGAAAAAAAGAATCATTTATAATGATATCACAACATGTCATAAACTATCGGTATAGATTTTTGCTAATAACCATTTGTTCAGACAACTGATATCAGCAACCCAGGAATATTCTGAAAATGTAACACTATATACGTTTATGGAGAGCGTCAAATACTTCCCAGGAGGTACGTTTTTTGCGGTTTTTGTTAACGTGAATCCACCAGAGGCCACTCTGTACACTTTTTCAGATCTTAAATTTCTCTTGTGAGTGCCATTCACGCCTGCTGTTCTTGCGTAAATCCACCAGAGGCTGCTGTTGACTGACTGTCTCAAGTCAGCCAATGTATATGACAAGCTACTGGTCAAACCGATCAAGCAGTGCAAAATCGATTCAAAGCACACGTGCGAGCTGCTCATATATCTTATCCATTAGTGCATGAGTGCTACAGTAAGTAGGTTTTACAATCAGTTATACAGTTATACAATTATATTACTTGTGAGTTAATGATTTAATGTCAATATGTTTGATGTAAGTCAATGTTTTCATTACAATATCCAAAAACCACTACAACCAACACAGGCTCATTCTGAAAACGTTGCCCTATTTACGTTTCTGGAGATCGCAAATTATGTAGCCAGAGCTACATATGGTTGCATTTCGTCTTTAAAATGAACGCTATGGGGCAGTATGACGCCGTTTCTTTTCTCGCTTACCAGCTGACTGCTTACCTGCATGTGGACAGCTTTCCCGCTATTATCCGTTTGTCCGGTAGCTCGATACATACATTGGCGGACTTGAGACGCAAAGCGAAGTTGACAATGATGACAAGGTTTGAGTCTGGTGAAGAACGGTTAGCAAGTAAGCAAGTAAGATAAAAACAAAAGTTAAAAATAAAATAAAATAACAATTAATACCAGGGTGAGAATGTGGTAACTAGGGTTGGTCATTCAGTTAGTCAGTTAGTCAACATCGGCCTCTGTGGATTTATGCGAGAACAGCAGGTGCGAATGGCATTCGCAAGAGAAATTTGATATCTGAAAAAGCGTACACAACGACCTCTGACGCTCTTCAGAAATGTATATAGGGGTACGTAATCTGAATGAGCCTGGCTTGACTACAACTGTTAACATATATTTTGCTGACTTATGTACTTATGTGACCCTAAATGTTTCAGTGAAGACCTTTGTTTGTTGTAAATAGCACCATTTAGCAGTGAATATTACATAAGCTACCTTTATTTAAAATGAAACAAATCATATAATGAATTGTGTTACTATCAGTAGCTATGTTTACATCCACCTATATTTATGCGCATTTTGGATATGCGCAAAAAAAAAAAAAACGGTTGATGGAAACGCCAAGATGTGCATAAAAATTTTAAACGTGCATAAAAAACATATGCGCATAACTAAGTAGGATAAACTTTTTATTCAATAAGAAAAGATGTGCATAAACTACGATAGAAAACAACATTTTTACCGCACAAATTCCAGTATGCGCATTAAAAAAGTCATGTGATTTTGTTGATTAGGAGATCACGTGATGATAGAAATGTGTGTAGATGGACAAACCAGCAGGCTGAGCACATTGTAAAACATCTGAAATGTTGTTTTGGTCATTCTAAAATGCCTTAACCGTTTTAGTATTAGTGTTATTATATTATTAATTACTTCCAGAACTGTCAAGAGTGTCTGTGCTCCGCCTCTCACCCTGTTAAACGCCACCTAGCGTTTATTGTGGGTCAGCATACTGTCTTCTGAGGCGCAAGTCATTTATTAAATGAAGAAAAGATTGATGCAGCTTCTCCTACCACAGCAAATTCCGTTTTTACTTTTGATATTTGGAAGCAGTTAATCAGAAAGTGACCATTTTGTTCTCTTTGACTACTTGGATGGAAACGTTGCTTTATTCGAATGTCTTATAAGCGATATTACAGTTTTGCGCATAAAATGAATTTGCATCTTTGGACGGAAACATGGCTAGTGAAGTTCGGGGATTTAAGCGACACCTAAATGAACTTTAGTTCAATATATTCTGATTATGTATGTCATATTGGCATCAGTACACAACCCTAGTTATTGTAACAATCAATTACTCAACCTCTTCTGAATGAGTTTGTTTTTATCCCATGATGATGAATAATTGTTTGTACTCTTTGCTAATGCAATCAGACCTGCTAATCAATATACACAAATGGTCCTGAAGCTGGACAAAACAGCATCCGCTTCTACCTCTTTATGCTAGCAGATAAATAATCACGACTAAAAGAGGATTCTATTATTTGCCGTCTATTCTTGGACTTCATAACAACCTGCATGTGAAAATATTGTTCAAGAGCTTTTTCTGAGCACAAATTCTGAATGGAAAAAAAAACAAACAACCAAAAAAATTACATTTTAGATCTCCCAACAAACAGCGCTGAAGCAATAGAGAGAATGTGCGCATGACTTCAGACAAGGTCCAGTTGTCGCAAGTGTATTAAAGCCTCTTTCATTCACCTATTCTGCCCTCGAATTGACAGATACGTTCCTCACTTTCTGGCGACTTCATTTGGAATCGCTCTACTTCCTCAACAGCGTCTCGTGTAGCTGTCTTCATACACAGCCATTCAGTGGCATCCTTGATTATTATATACCAGTGCAGCTCTTTCCAGACAGACAAAGGGGGGAAAACAAAAGCTATTTCACGGCAAGGTGGCTTTGAGGCAATATGCTTGATTTGTGTGGGCTGATTTAGGAGTGTCGTGAGTGTAAGAGAGCACATAAACACAGTCTTCCTCTTTGAAATCAGACGTGAGTTTAAAAAAATATATCATTTGGCGACTGTCATCCATCAAAGAGGGAGGTTGTTCTTTTCATTGAAACATGTACTGTAGAAACAGTGAGATATTTTGCAGGATAGGCATTCTAAAACGCTTCCAACCCAATAAGAAGCCATATATCATAACGATGCCACAAAACCAATAACAGACCTGACAGATGTGTCAAAAACGGTTGTGATGTTCTGCGGTGACATCTCAGATCAAGTACAGAATGAGTCTGCTTGAATTGCAGATTGTGATTTCCTCTCATGGCACTCTATTTAGTTGCACTTACTAGAAAATAGCATCAATCTCAACTCTGAGATATGTTTGTTAGTCTGAGTGAAATGAAAATTTCATGTTATTGTGACACAACCAATGATTGGAAAAAATATAGACGACGCAACAGCGTCTTTTCCCATTGAACGCTTTGAAGGCAAAACGCCTCATGACGGGCACAAACTGTTGCAAAACACTGCTGAATTTGGAGCCTGGGCATACGCAGAATGGACTAACTAATGGAGCCAGAGGTGGAGCCGCGAAATCAAGCTTCCAACCAAACGCTTGTACATCAAATCAACCACGCCCCCCAAACTTCTCATTTGACCGCCTGTATCTGCACTATAACAAAAGGCTCGCTAATATACTGTAAATATAAGCACTTACATTTAAAAACACATAATAATATATGATTTATTAAAAAACTGTGATGTAAGCTGCTTTTAAAAATTGAATAAAAACAATATATGTTGGACTGCAGGAATAAACGATCTTTCATACACTCTAGCACAAATTAGACTCAGCTATGAGCACAAAAATTGTTTCTCTTATATCGGGTTGTTGGTATTTATTATCTTCACAGGGGTAGAAATATCACTAGTAAAATCTGAACAATAGCATATAAAGAACACATACATTTTAAGAAAGGTTTTTATTTTAACTAGCAATCATTCATTCATTTATTCATTTTTTGTCGGCTTTGTCCCTTTATTAATCCGGGGTCGCCAAAGCGGAATGAACCGCCAACTTATCCAGCACGATTTTACGCAGCGGATGCCCTTCCAGCCGCAACCCACACACTCATTCACACATACACTACGGACAATTTAGCCTACCCAATTCACCTGTACCGCATGTCTTTGGACTGTGGGGGAAACCGGAGCACCCTGAGGAAACCACGCGAATGCAGGGAGAACATGCAAACTCCACACAGAAACGCCAACTGACCCAGCCCAGCCGAGGTTCGAACCTGCGACCCAGCGACGTTCTTGCTGTGAGGCAACAGCACTACCTACTGCGCCACTGCATCGCCAACTAGCAATCAACAGGACCCAAAATATGCACACCATGGGCAGCTATTTACACATCCCATCCCTGCACTATATAAATCTATGATATATCCTAATCATAAAATCATAAAATAATAATCCTTATCAATTTGTACAATAAACCTAGCAGTATTGATACTACACTGATGCCTATAGCTGCTGCATATCACTTGTATATTGTTTAGCATTTTTTGTCTCCGTTTTCATTTTGTTTGATCCATGCCTTAATATCTGGCAAATAATAATTTAAATTTTTTAAATGGTAAATGGTGTCTATAAATTATAACATTTACAGCTCTATTTGTTAAATAAGATTCGGTTCCTTGAACAAATATTTTATAACAGCAAATTCAGTAGATTAACTCGATAACATTCTGAAACTCAAAATGTCAGAGACGTCCTTTAAATTGTAATGTAATGTAATGTGTATTTATATAGCGCATTTATTGTGCATGGCCATACACCCAAAGCGCTTCACAATCATGAGGGGAGTCTCTTCACACCACCACCAGTGTGCAGCATCCACTTGGATGATGCGATGGCAACCACAGGACAACAGCGCCAGTGCGCTCACCACACACCAGCTATTGGTGGAGTGAAGAGACAGTGATAAGAGCCAATTCGGTGTATGGGGATGATTAAGAGGCCATGATGGGTAAGTGCCAATTGAGGGACTATGACCCCTACTCTTTACGAGAAGTGCCATGGGATTTTTAATGACCACAGAGAGTCAGGGCCTCGGTTTTAACATCTCATCCAAAAGACGGCGCCCACTGACAGTGTAGTGTCCCCTTCACTTTTACTGGGGCATTAGGACTCACACAGACCGCAGGTTGAGCGCCCCATGCTGACCTCTCAAACACCACTTCCAACAGCAACCTAGTTTTCCCATGTGGTCTCCCATCCAGGTACTGAGCAGGCTCAGCCCTGCTTAGCTTCAGTGAGAAACCGGTCTTGGGCTGCAGGGTGATATGGCTGTGGCTGTAAATTAAATTCAAATAAGGCTACAGGAAATGTGGAAATAGCCTAACATTAGTTTTGGCTTCCTAATTATTATTTCAGACCCAAAAAAAGAATTACTGCTATATAATGATCACCTGCATTTTCCCCTTCATGGCTAGGCGTGTATCAGCAAAATAATAATAAAGTCCGATAAAACCCTCACTTTACCGAATAAACAGTGATCCATCAGATCCTGTAGGTCAGAGAGTATAGTTTACTGCTGAACTCATTTTATCATGGTAAAATAACACAGAAATCGAATAATAACACTTCAATCTCCTCCCGAAGCTCCGACGGTCTGCTTAGAAAATCTGTCAATCACAAATGTCAATCACAAAGACATGCCCCATTTTTATAGCATTAAATTACTGGCCAAAAACAAACTGTTTATTTTCGGGAAATTTTATTTTAGGTGTAATTAATTTTTTTTTATTTGAACTTAAGTCTCGTTCATTAACACAGAGGAGGTGGGTTTTATGACATGTACTGCAGCCAGCCTCCCAGGGGGCAATCTAACGACCTGGAGCGTCACTCAAAAGCAGGCGTGTGGCACACTTGGACACAACGCCTGAAATGTCCCGACAGATATGTGAATTTTGTTTTTATAGAGGCACTTTGTAAGATAATATAAACTCTTGAAACACATGAACACAAGTAAATATGTTAGATTACATGCAAAATTGGATTGCAAAAAAGTCCTTGAGGATATTAAAGAGCCCCTATTATGGGTTTTTGAAAGTGACCTTCCATGCAGTGTGTAACACAGCTTTAAGTGAAGTGAAATATCCAGCTACGGCTTAAATCTGAAAGTGGACCGTGTTTAAAACGATTGATTCATCTATAAAAGAGTCAACTCAGAGTAGTTTAAAATGAATCGTGAAGGTAACAAATCTTTAGCCGTGTCGGCATGACCTTGATACAGAACTTCAAGCCCTGCCCATCTGTTGCACGCGCAAACCCGGGAAAATTGAAACCCCTGCCCACAAACCCTATAGAAAGCAAAATAAGACAAACACCGTATCAGATCCCGGTTGAATCATGTCGCGAAGACGCTGTGCTCTGAAGTGTGAGGGAAAGTTAGTGTTATTTCCCCTACCCAAAGATGAGGCTGTGAAGAGTCAGTGGTTTGAAGTTTATTTTTGCAAAAATACCTCAGCATTATAGCCCCACCCTTGTGCTGTGATCACGTCATTTATCTAACGAGTGCTTGTTAAAGGAAGGATCAGACAAATTAATGATGTATGGGATTTTGTCAGAGCTTGACAGAAACTTTACAGTACACAGTTCATGGATCAGTTCCTTCCTCCATTTCACAAGTGTAAGTAACTTAAGTGGGATTAAAATGGTTGCCTCCTTGTTTTCTCTAGCTTGCAAAGTATGTATTTAATTGTGTATTGTTACTTGTAACCACTTCACGCAGCTTAACGTGTCTAAAACCACTTTAAAAATGTGACGCATGCCGCTTTCTTTATGGATTTAAATGCGTTTGTGAGCTCGCGATCCACTGCCGTTTGTCGTTGCTACACCGTCAGCTGTTGCGTGCGGTGGTCAAGTTTCAAAATAGTTTCGTTTTTGCCACTGTGTGGATCAATACTGAATGTGTGTCATGGTTAAGAATAGAGCAATATGCTGATGTTTAACTGCATTGCTTTAATGCACTCCTGCATTGGGCTCACACATACACTCTGCCTCTGACTACTTCAATATTGTGTAAGTCGTGTTGGGCATTTCTCTCTGTCTCACACTGAACGCAGTCGACCAATCATAACAGACGGGTCATCGGACCAATCAGTCAGGCAGGTTAGCATCGTGCTAAGGTGGGGTTTGGGAACAAATTGCTGAACTAATCATACAGTATGGGACTCATTGGAATAATTAGGTAAAAATAAATGCATATTATAAGACAATGAAAGTGTTTTTTGACCTTGCATACATATCAGCCTGTTGTTGGAGCCCCCTAAAACCAAAAAATGACCTTTTTTAATGCATAATAGGGGTTCTTTAAGTGCAAGGTAAAAAAAAAAAAGAAAGAAATGCGTGTATAAATAAGTAGAAAATCACAGGAAAATATTCCACTGCTCCAGGAATTCAATTACTTAATGCAAAACCATAAACCAGCAGTGTAGCTGTTGCTCACTCTCAATGTCTCTCAAACTGTGAATACATTTGACATTTTATTCCATCTAGTACCCTATAAGGAAGACGCTATCACTTTGCAGGTGTAATCTCTACTCCACAGTATGGCGCTAATGCACTTCACCAGTTTACATAAGCATGAACCGATGGGGTAAACAAAACAGTTGGACTTTAAAGTAAATTTAGTTTAAATATGTATTTGTTTGCATGACGGGCCAGTAAATAGAGCTCCTAGCTGAGCAAATCAGAATGAAGGGTTTCAGCACCAAGGACAGCTCATAAACGCTCACATTTATTAGAAAAGCACTTACCTCCAATATCCGGGCGCAGTTTTTTGTCGTACTCCTTTAATAAGTTGTTTAGTATTTGCGTTGCATCTGTCTCGTGGGTTTTGGGGGCCAACATTTGATTCACAGTAACGTCGTCATACTCGTCATCGTCAGAAGCAAATGTTGGAGAACTAAAAAAATAAAAGAAAATGTAGAACTCGTCACTGCTGGATAATAGTTTGTATTTCAATACATTTAACTAAAAATAACTGCCAGAATGGGATAGTCAAAGAAGTGTGGAATGAGCTCATTAGTGACCATTTACAGTGGAAGCATGCTAATTTTTGAGAGAGTGCAGCACTGGTTTGATCAGTTTTTTATTTTTTTATGGTATTGGGTTTCCTCAAAGAACTCAGTAAAACTGTAGTCATATCTACAGTACAGTGTGTACTTATGCTCTATGGCATTTTTCCCAAAAGCTTCAAGTTTTATCTACAAACATTCAGAATTTAATTACAGCTCTAATAATACAAGACCATTGCATGCTTAATTTAAAATGGATATTTCACATTTTATATCCACGGTTTCTCGCATTATGCAAACCATTGTAGACTAAATCCAAGAATAAAAACCTAAGTGCATTCAACATCAAATAGCTAAATTTGCATGACAAATGATGAGTTATAACTTGCTTTGGACTTAATTTGACAAGCATGAGTAACAAACTGCAACAGAAAGACAACATATTCTTCCTTGTGATTTTTTTAAACAAAAATACGCTACAGTTTAACTAATTAAACATACACAGAAACAGACAAATATATTTCTTAACAATTATTACTAAATATATGAATAATGCTTATTAGGTGCTTAATTAGCACTGTCATGAGAGAGTAAAATCGTTAAGTAGAAAAAATGTCAAATTCAGCTCTGAATATTAGTTATTAAATATGAAAACAACAGGTAAACTCTTCACAGAAAAACAATACAAATAAACCATAAATACAACACTGTAACACTTTAAAATAGGGGACACACATTCAAAAATAACTACCAGTTTTAAACTCCTAGTTATTGCTTATTGAGAGTTATTGAGAATAAGCTACCTTTGTTGTTAGTTAAGGTTAGGATGACTGGTATGGTTTTGGTGTCTAATATATGGTCATGAAGAATCAGGCATAGCCTACTTGAAATGTACTAGTGGTAATAATGTACATGGTATTTAATCGACTAGGTAATCATGATTTTTTTTCCTTTAAGGTTTGTCATAAATGCGAAATGCTAACAAAGGACGTTTGAGTGACAGTAAATGGGTGACTCTCAAACAGGTTCAATTCTGTCTTAGTAGCCTTGATACAGGAGATACATAATGCACTCAAATTATATATATATATATATATATATATATATATATATATATATATATATATATATATATATATATATATATATATATATATAAAACTTGGCACTGCAGAATCCTAACTATATTCAATTCAATTAGGAACAAAATAGCAAATTTCCGGTTTTGCTAGCATTTTAGCTCGAGTTTCTATTTAAGGAACATAAGCTTTTAGACATACTGGCCTTGGTTCAGCATCTTTTTGACTTGACAGCTGTAACGACGCATAGATGCGTTATCAACACCGAAAAATAACATACGACATTAGTTAAGATGAATTGAAAAGCGTAATTAGCATAGGGAAACCCAGCTCTTCTTACCCACATATGACATAAAAACACAACAAAATTAAAGCTTACGAAAGCGCTATAGATGCAAAGATTAAAATAAAGATAGCCAAAGTCTTGTGAACTTCATAAATAAGACATATAAAAAGACTTATTATTAAAGTTAGGCGCTCAGTGCGTGAATCACATCTTCATCGCCTTATTGATGATTTTCAACTAGACTATGCATAAGAAATCTTCAACGGATAAACCAAATTATACTGAATTACTTGTGTCGGCACACACACAAAAGATTGCAACGTCACTTACCATGCACGAAACACTGACAGAAGTAAGAAGTAGAGGAACAATTTGGTGGTCATGTTTTAGGTGAGACTGTCTCCTTGTTGAATGTGGCACACCGCACGGAGACTCTTCTAAGAAGGAAAAAAGTGACACAGCTGCAGCCTTTTCTTCCAGGCTCAGTTCAAACAGTGGCGATCAGTCTAGTTTATAGTCCAACGGGAACGACAAGACCTCCTCGGCTAGTGTCCGGTGCTTAAAGTTCACTTACATTGCCAATTAACGGGATCAAATAATAGAAGAGCCCCTCCTGCTCCTTGAAGTTGCGCTGCCTTCGATTGCACCACCAGATACACATACTGACGTTCACACAGAGGCAGAGCGCAAACTTCCAAAGTGGACACCTTCAAACCTCGTACGCGTCCTTTAGTTTCTTCAAATTACGTCATGAAAAGACAAAGTCTGCTTTCACAGACGCGGAACTTGAGATCCTCTTCGGACGCATCTGATATTTTCAGCGTCGAAGCGGCTGTTTACGGTACTGCTGTCAGCTAGGTAAATGATAACAGCGCGGAATATGTTCGAAATGGAAATTGGTGTGTAATTGCTGTAATTGCTTTGCACGTGCATTGATCGCCGTGCGATTAACCCAATGACAGCAACACTGAGGGTGAAGAAAATGTCATCAACAAATTTGGAGTCGATTAATTAGCTTCTACAGGGTGATATTATGCAGTTTTGTATAGCATAAATACAACTACATTGTTCTGTACTTTGGCACGCACCGATATTATTGCCAGTGAGATTGCTGTCTTTTATTTATTTTCTTTACTACATAACTAATGCAGCTAATTGAACATTCAAAGCTGGAGAAATGACTGTCTATACGTTGTCTTCGTATTGTTGAGTCGATGTGTGAGCAGGTGCACATATGCAGTATAATATTTGAGAGACAGCGCCGACATTTATCACCACAGGCAGCTCCCAGTCGCCCACGCACTTCGGAAAAAAACACAAGCCCCCTTTCTCTCTCTCTCTCTCTCTCTCTTTGCTCTGCATGTGGTGAGTTTTTTCTTTGACTACTCTCTAGAATGTTCGGTGTCTGTGGTACTCCTAAAAATGCCAAAGGCGAATCTTGAGATTATTTGAAAGTGACCCTTTTTGTCAGATTTCCAAAATCAGTCAGTCTATCCATCTTTCCATACATTACATCAATAATTAAAGAGTAATTAGTTTCATCAAAGAAGAATGGAATATTGTATGATGCACCCAAGGATCTTGTATAAATAAATAAATAAATAAATAAATAAATAAATAAATAAATAAATAAATAAATAAAGGCCAATTGCTACAAAAAACGATTCCCTCGTAAACTCCCCACCCTTCCGTCTTCCATTTGTCAGACAAACAGATGACCCAACCCCAAACGCACTAAATTTATGAGTTTTCAGTGGTATTTTCAGATAAACTTTATTATAAATTACCTATGTTTTATTACTTCAGCTGTACGTGTTTCTAGAATAGCATCAAGTGTCTTAACTAACTTCTAAGTGTCGTACAAACGACACACTGAAGCTTTAATAACACACACATAATAACAACACGTCGACCTATTTCTTTGTTTTCAGGTTCTTATGACGGTGTGGTGGTGTCTCCTTTTTTGGGTAAGTGAGAGCATGAACTCGGCCCGTTCAAATGAATGATAGACTATCCTCTTGTGGCTGATTATAGTAATGCAGACTGGAAGTGCAGCACACATTTAACCGTAGTACATATTAAAGCAGTGTATTGTATTAGAAAAAAAAGGTAGAAGGTAAATGACGCTCAAGAAACAGTCTGTGCTGTCAAAAAAGGTTTAGGCACTAAAAGTGAAATTATTTTTGATGCACAATCAAACCTTACAAGGTAAAAAAAGTGCTTTTTAGATAGCTTGAAATTAAATTAAGAAACACACAATGAATGAAATAATGCAGAAGAAATTAAATGAGCTGAACAAAAACATTCAGAAAACAATAATGAAAATATAACAGTGTTTAACTGGTTTGAATATGTTTAGTCATTTTCCTCATCCCCGTCCTTAGTCAGTCACTTTCATGTTTACAAAGTATGCTACTGCCACTTTAAATGGTTTTCAGCTGCCATCTCCCTGCACAATGGATTAAATCCAAATCATGACATAACCAAACCACTTTTGATAAGAAAATGCATTTTCAGCTTTAGGATATGCAATCTATGGGTTTTAATAACAAAATGAAAACAACTTTGTATCTCTCCATGATACAAACATAAATCTGCAATAATGACGTATTTCTGAGTGACAGCTTCTCTACTCCACACTGGTGGAATTCCAGTCCAGCACCAGGAATAGGATTCCAAGCTCTCACTCCGCCACTCAGGGGATTAAAGGTTTAAGGTCCATTGGCATGCCGTGCATTATTGTGTGATGGATGAGTAAAGTATATTGAAGTGGTTAACACTCGCCTTACATGTATTAAAATAAAGTCCTTCCGTGAGCCTGCAGCAAGAGTGACATGTCAAATAAATGTCAGTTGCCTGGTTTCCGTTACAGATTTGTGCAAAACTCTCGTGATGTTTACTAAAGTTGATTTAAAAAACATATTGGGAAATGTAGTGTTTCTATTCAACATTGTTATGCAGCTAAAACATAATCTTGTGAAATATGAATAACAAAAAAAAATTTGAAAAATACATTTGGATTTTTAAAGAATGATTATCTGGATTTTACATACACCAGGTGACCTGTAGACGCAGAAAAATTAGTTTCCATTATTGTTTGTATTTTTTTATTTTTTATTTTTGCATTGCCTAAACAAATCCCTCATGTGAGCATTTCTTTATTTATTATTATTATTCATTCATTCATTTTCTTTTCGACTTTGTCCTTTTATTAATCTGGGGTCGCCACAGCAGAATGAACCGCCAACTTATCCAGTATTTGTTTTACGCAGCGGATGCCCTTCCAGCCGCAACCCATCTCTAGGAAACATCCATGCACACTCATTCACACACATACACTACGTACAAATTAGCCTACCCAATTCACCTGTACCGCATGTCTTTGGACTGTGGGGGAAACCGGAGCACCCGGAGGAAACCCTCGCGAACGCAGGGAGAACATGCAAACTCCACACAGAAACGCCAACTGACCCAGCCGAGGCTCGAACCAGCGACCTTCTTGCTGTGAGGCGACAACACTACCTACTGCGCCACTGCGTCGCCTATTATTATTATTATTGTTACTATTATTATTATCATTAATGTTATTATTATTATTGTGATATGTCTGCAAAAATGACATATTTCTGCAATTCTAATTTGCACAATTTGAAGGGTAATGAAAATGCAGCTAATTTTGAAACTAAATATATATAATAATATAATAAATATCTTTTTAATTATCTGTAAATTAACAGTATTCCAAATTTTGTGATGTACTGTACGTTTAGTTGTTTTTAATTCATTTATGCCTTTGAGATGCATAATGGGACCTTGATCTATTTTTTGTTTTAGAGTGACTTTTATTTACATTTGTAAAAGTTTGAAGTGTATATATTGTCTGGATTGGTGTTGTGAATTACTGCACAAAAACCTGGTAATAAACTGTCTGTATACTGGCATATACTGGCCTGTATACTGTATATACAGTATACAATATACAATATAAAGTTTCAAACTCCTAAAAAAAAGTCACTCTAGTATAAAAGTCACTGTTAAACTGCAGAGTTGAATTGTCAACATCAAAAGCCAACAAAGCAGAGCTTAAGGTCCCAGAATGCAATTCACATCTACTGTATAAATAAACAGAAAACATCCATGGCAACAAACACTTTGCTTGTTCATGTACAGTAATAGTGACTGGAAGTTAAAACTTTGCTAAAAGCAATGATATTCTCAACGCAAAGTTATTCTTTGCTTAAGGATGAAAAAGAAGTTGAAGGTGACTATTTTACGTTTTGCCAGTTTAGTGGCTAATTCGTGTAAATTCAGTCATACGAAAATGTCAATTTTAAGAAGGAGGTGTGGCACTAAACACCTGAGCAAATCGTACTAAATTGTGCAAATGAGATCGTACGAATTCATACGAATTAGTCACTAAATCAAAAAGTATGAATTGCCGTGAAATTGGGCAGTAGCCACCAACGATATCTCATGCCAATTCATAACTTTTAGATTTTTTGACTAATTCTTACACTGCAATCTTTCCTCTCAAAAAAAACAAAAATGAAAGCAATGAGAAAGCAGCAGTTAAGAAAGCATCTGATTGTAGTGATACCGATATGTTTGCACAAGCTTTGCGGTTTACTGGCATCATCAATTATAAAGTATATAGACAATTTACTGTAGATCTGGTTGAACATCTCACGGCAATTCATAACTTTTTGATTTAGTGGCTAATTCGTATGAATTTGTACAACCTCATTCACACAATTTTGCTGATCCCCCAATGATGGTTGGGTTTAGGGTGGGGTTTGGTGCCACACCTCCTTTTTAAAATCGTACATTCAATCGTATGACTGAACTCATACAAATTCGCACGAATTAGCCACTAAACTGACAAAAACCGGCATCCTGGCCAAATGGCCACTGACTATCATGACCTCCTAACAATCCCCATACCATAATTGGCTTCATCACTCCTCTCCACCAATCAGCTGGTGTGTGGTGTGCGGTCTGGAGCAATATGGCTGCCGTCGCATCATCCAGGTGGATGCTGCATGCTGGTGGTGGATGAGGAGATTTCCCTCCAATGTGTAAAGCGCTTTGAGTGCCCGGAAAAGCGATATATTGTATAAATGTAAGGAATTATTATTATTAATAAAACATAAAATAGTCACTTTCAACTTCTTTTTTTATCTTTAAGCAAAGAGAAAAAAACTACTTTGTGTTGAGAATATCAATGCTTTTAAAGTTTTAAGTTCCAGTCACTATTACTGTACGTGAACAAGCAACATGTTTGTTGCCATGGATGTTTTTTGTTTATTTATAGTTGTGAATTATATTATGAGATCTTAATCTCTACTTTGTTGGCTTTTGATGTTGACAATTCAACTCTGCAGTTTAACAGTGACTTTTATTCTAAAGTGACTTTTATTAGTACGATTTCCTCATCGCCCAGAGACGGTTGGGTTTAGGGGCTGGGCTTTGGTCGTACATTTTTGTATGACTGAACTTGTATGAATTTGTACAAATTAGCCAGTAAACTGACAAAATGTAAAATAGTTATACAAAATAGAAATACATTTCCTTCTGAGATTAAGCTGGATATACTGTATTGTTAAAAAATCCCAGTGTCATATAAGCTTGAGAATAACGTTTAGCTGAATATATAAATATGCAGTGCAGTCTTTCCTCTCCAAAAAACAAAACAAAAATTAAAGCAATGAGAAAGCAGCAGCTAAGAAAGCATCTAATTGTAGTGACCGATATGTTCGCACAAGTTTTGCGAATCACTGTATATAGACAATGGTTTGAATGAATCCCATTAAGTTTCTATGAACTAAACAATGACATCACAGTATACAGGATGGCCTATTTGGCATTATCCTGAAAACCATAAGCATTCATTCCATGTATCAGAAGCTGAATCAAGAAAGCCATCATCACATCCTTATGCTTTTTTCTGTCCTTCACATAAAGATTAGGCTAGATGCTTTTACAGACAACCAAGGAAGCAAACGTTGCCACTAACAAAATGTAACCCATTTTAGAACAATAACAAAGAGAAAAAATACACAGATTAAACAAATATTGAATTTGTATATTCTATGTACTTAGCATGGTACATCTCGATCTCCAGTAATGTGCTAGCAGATAATATCCCGCACATAAAAAGGATGCACTGGTGCTAGTTTAATTTGTAAGCATATATAGGAGCCCTGTTTGGAAAAAAAAAGCATGTTAAGTGAAGCTAAATCCTTCACAAACAGATGTGGGCCAGATGTTTGTCGGCGCACAGGACCAGAGGAAGGATTCCGCATCCTCCCTGCTCCAGGAACCCTGGTCTTGATGTGTGCAGGCGCGTTTGCTCGCATGTGTATGTGTGTTTTCACATAATCCCAGGAGTAATCCTAGGAGGAATCCTTCTTCCGTAGTTACAGTGGCTTCTGCAACAACTGTTCCATTTGGAAAATATCATGCTAAGCTTCATGCGCACGTCGCGTCTTACAGACATGAGAACCCGGCGAACATAAAAACCCCTACAATCTCATGGCTCGCGGTCCAGCGTTAACCAAAACAAATGGAGTGCTATTTTTTGATGCAAATAAAGTCCTTGTTGATTCCAGTCAAGCTCAACTGCGCAGGAACATTTCCGCGTAGGGCGTAAATGCGATTGGTTTTTAAATGTCACCAACATTCAAGGTCAAAGATTGCAATTAAGTAATGTCTTTCGAGCAAGAAGTAATCACAGAAGTTAGTCAAGAAACATCAGGCAGAATTTATTGCTTCAGACATGTATGCTCTGAGGAACAGCTGTACATTTCTGGAAACATCCATTGTTGTAAAAGGGCACGAGAACTCTTCTCGTGATTCATGCTCTCTTATAGGCATGAGTGCCACACGGAGTAGCTGGGCTTAATGGCTCTTGTATTTGGCCTCTTAATAAGCTACACGTCCTCCGTTGAGTCACTTAGCTCTTTGTGCCATCTCACTTTCATGTAACAAGTTCAGAATAGGATGATTAGAGGATATAAAATGAATCGCACTTTGCACTTACAAGGTCATTGTTCTCTCCCCTGTTTAATTCCCCAAATAAGTAGCCATGCATTTCAGTTGAGGGACGAGATGGCATTATGGTGACATTTTAGGTATGTATATATGACCTTCTTTCTCTTTCTGTCTTCACATTTCGAAAATCAAAAAATATGTGATTTATTTCATGTAAAATAGAGGTGCACCAATGTATTGGCCAATATTTGGTATCAGCGATAAAAGGAATTGTCTAGTCTATTGGTCATCAACAGACTGGTTAAAATCATTCATAGATCAGGGACATTTATGTGCTGTCAATCAAAATAGGGTTGGGAAATGGGCAGAAATCAGGCTGTGTGTAAAAGAAAATGTCTCTTGTGTAAAATTTTGACTCAATTTATCTTAATCTGATTTGAAAGGCCAACCTGGGACGGGTTTCCCAAACAACGACATAACTCGTGGCTGAACTATCATAGTATGATGCATTGTTTTGTAAAAGAACGATGTAGTGATGAGTGTTTCCCAAAACCATAGTTTCTCTGTCGCAGATCCGTCATTTGAACCACGTTAGTTATAATGTAAAATGTCCATAATGTGTCTAAATTAAATTCTAATTAAGAAAAAACTCATATTTTTTGTGCAAATTATAGTTTTAAAAGGGATAAAAGTTTTCAAAGTGCACTACCAAGTGGGCACAATTGTCAATCCGATTGTTAAGTGTGTCCAAGCGCTCTATGAAACTGAATGAGGAGACTCATCAAATGCTAATAATAAACGTTTACAAAGCGGTGTAATACTTTCGAAAATCACGATCGCAATATATATGTCCATGCCTAATATCTGATGACCAGAAGGTGATTAATTTTTTATACAGTAAATTGTTAAAATTTTGGTATTTGTGATGCAGCAAGCCCAGTGATTGTTGTGTACACTATGACTTTATATAAAATTCACTTTAATGTGTGTTATGAATAAAAAGTGATCATAAACGAATATTTTGTCAATTCAAATGAGTGGCGGCTTGGACCGGAAACAGTATTACATACGTCACCAACACATCACCACTTAACAAGAGGAAATGAAGATTGCTAAAACTGAACTGTAAAAAAATACTTGGAAATTACACCTAAGAGAGATGACTTTAAGTTTTTTTTTTAAATCATTCCGAGTTTAAATGTTAGAAGGTTCGAAAGGAATAGGGTGTAGGGGGGATAACTGGGAATTGAACACATCCAGGAACCATGCTTCTAACTACAGCTTGGGAGGTATAGTTGCAAGCGTACAAGTTTGCTACGCAGTTTGTGAATGTTCGTTGGAACGATGGATTTGGGAAACACAAAATCAACAAACTATGTTTGTAGCAACGCAACTTGCAACCTTAGTTGGCAAACAATGGTTTTTGGAAATGCACCCCTGACCCGCAAAATGAAGTGTTCATCAAAGTTAAATTGAGTTCAGTCAATATAAACAAATAACATTCAAAATATATCTTAATCTTAAAGATTTAGTTAATGAATTAACATTAGTTTGAGTAATAAAAAATCATGACCACCAAACGATCTGAATAGGCAGATATCACTCGGTATCAGAAATTTAGCATCAGTGCATCACATTGTTTCATTTTTATTCCAGACCGTATTACCTGATCATTTCACATTAGTCTACATGGTAGCACAGGGAAAAAATATCACTAGGTGTCAACATTTAAGGCTTTTGCTGACTTGAACTGACACTGTTTCAATTCACTATATTCTTCCATGTGAAGCTGCTTTTACACAATCTAAATTGTATAAGCGCTATACAAATAAAGATGAATTGAATTGAACTGAACTTGTTCCAACCTCAAAACCCACCAGTTGACAACATAGAGAAAAGTAATCAAACTGCTGTCGCATAAACATCATGTAAAGCCTATAGTTAAAAACTATTAACCGTAAAGAAATGCTATATTCCATCAAAGCCTACAGTGTTTCACAATGCAATCTGCATTTTCACCCTCAGCTCACTTCAATGATTTCATGTCACTCTGGCTGATCCATTTTCAGCTCTTCCTTACTAACGTTAAGCTGCATCTACTGTACATTAAAAGCAAAGCATACACAAGCTATGTACAAATAATTTGAAAGTCTTAGCTGCAACCCGACCTTGTTCACCTTGCACAATGTCTCAGTCTAAAGTGTGAAAAGCTGCCTAAGGTGCACAATTCTATTTAGCTAGTTCAAAAAAGCTTAGAAAAAAATGACAAATGACAGAGAAACCAGTAATTGCGGGACATTCCCGAGCACTCATATGAAGTAATCCCTTTGAAGGCAACATTTTTAGCATGGCTAAAAATTTAGCATCCGTCTGCCTCACACCACTGATGCTAAAGCTATTAAACTTAGAGAAGAGAAGCCTCAAGTCCATTATTACAAAGCAAGGGTTTCAATATATAAGCCGTTACCCATTACAACAGAGTAGAAAACGATTTTTGCATAGCATTTGGCTTTGCTGTACTTCCTTTCGTGATTTTTTTTTTTATTCTGTGATAAATGTTGATGCCAAATGCATTCACGTTTGTTCATGTCCTTTGGAAAGTTTTCCTGAATGATACTGCAGCTTGTGTGGTGCTCAATTCATTGTAAGACGAATGCAATAACCAGTGGAAACCAGGGAAATATAAAGTAGAAAGTCAAGGCAGATATGGCAATTATATTCCCATAGAGCTTTGAATCTATCATGCAATTTATGATATCAGGAGGGAAATGCAACAAGAGCACTCCTCTTATAGATTAGCGAAGTGAGAGGTGCAGTAAATAAGTGCTCGGCATTGTATTTTGCAGGTTCAGCTTGTCGTTGAATACTGAAGTGGAGAAGAAAAAGAGGTTGTTGGATCTTGTGGAGGCTAAACGGCTCCTTTAATCACTGGTTCCCTGTTAAGGTATGTGGCCCAGTAAACCAAATTGAAAGTTCCAAAGAGAACCGGAAACACTATCCGGGACATCTTGTCAATTTTGCTGACGCTGTTGTAGGTCTTTTTGGGGTCCGGTGCAGGCTTGGCCTCAGCACTCTTCAATTGGACCATGGTGCTGTTGGAGATGGTGGATATAGCAGCATCCTTGTTGATGTTGGCGGTGAAGTTGTTTGGCTTTTTGGAGAGCGCCAATGGGTCTTTTTTCTGTGGTTGAGAGAAAAGAAGACAGTCAGTAGGTTTACATGAACAACAATTTTCTGATGTTAACTTGATTAAGATCATATTTTAATTAGGAATCTATCATGTAAACGGGATTTTTGACACACCAAGCAATTTTGTGTTTTATAGACATCTGATAGACATCTACAAATAGATGGCTTCGGTAAAACATGGATACATTTGGGCTGTCCGTAAAATAAAGCCCAATCCCAAATCTGTTTTATAACCCTACCCCTCTACCTTCCCCTTGTCCCTTGAAACAGAGTGTGAAGGGGTAGGGATAGAAATATTCCACTAAGAAATGAAACACCACTCATCAAGTCGTCACATTGCAAGCACAGCAGAGTGAGTGTTTTCAATTCATTCATATGGAAGTTGAGCGTAATGCCCTGCATGAGCGTTGATGCAAATATTCTGTATGAATGAACTGAAAGCCTTGCATTTTCGATGACATGCACTCCAGCACCAAGATCATTGATAGAGTGATTGCCTAGTTACATAAAAAGCACAGTTCACTGCTCTTTACTAATGCCAAAAGATTGTGTAATATTTTTATTATAAGGGACTATGGGGTTAGCTAAATTTAGTGGGGGGGGGGGGTATGTTGGGGGGGGGTTCAAAGCATATCTTTCAAGATCATAATTGTAACACATTAATGTTGTTATGAAGGTAATAAATCTGCTTGTTTGTAGTTATAATTCTTATTAATGGCCATTGTTTTACAATTGTGGGTGTCCTTGCTTGGTTTTACAGTCGTGTTACTGCTGTAGAGTGTTTGTAGTGAGGTTCTGAAAAACCTTAGACTGAAGGGCTATATGGCCCTTACCCCTACTCCAGGGCCTTCAAACTATATACGTTGGTATCAGTTTATTTTGATGGTCCCTTTAACGTATTTAGTTGAATGTAAGTTACATTGCATCTAGATGCCAACTAATTCTCCTTAGATTATAAGTAGACTGTTAGGTTGGGGTTTGGGTTAATGTTGACATGTACTTGCAAGGTTTCTTATAGTCAGTCAAATGTCTGTTGAAGGAGCAGTATCAGCAGATATGAAGCAGACCGTCTACTAATACTCAAATGAGAGGTAATTGGCATGTAGTTGCAATGCAACTTTTAGTCAACAAAATGTGCAATAGGGACCATCAAAATAAAGTGTTACCAATACGTTTGGTACACCCCTACCCCTTCACGCACATTGAGGGAGGTAAGGGTAAGTGGAAGGGCTACAATGTAAAATTGGGATTGGGTCTAAGAATAGTCCAAAAAACTACACTAGTCATCAAATACACACATTAGATTGTTTGTATCCACCATTGTCTGTTTGCATGTAGTATAACATGACAAATAATTACATGCAGGAATCATAAAATTAACTGGGGGTAATGCTGGATGGTGTCATGCATGGACATATTGACATGTCATTAATCAGTCTTTGTACTTCCAGCTGCAACCCATCTCTGGGAAACATCCATACACACTCATATACTACGGACATTTTAGCTTACCCAATTCACCTGTACCGCATGTCTTTAGACTTGTGGGGGGAAACCGGAGCACCCGGAGGAAACCCACGCGAACACAGAGAGAACATGCAAACTCCACACAGAAAACTGACCCAACAGCGAATACCCTTCCAGCCACAACCCAGTACTGGGAAACACCCACACACTCACACACACACACACACACACACACACACACACACACACACACACACACACACACACACACACACACACACACACACACTCATACACTATGGCCAGTTTTTGTTTAACCAGTTCACTTATACCGTACATGTCTTTGGACTGTGGGGGAAACCGTAGCACTCGGAGGACGCAAACACTGGGAGAACATGCAAACTCCACACAGAAATGCCAACTGGCCCAGCTGGGATTCGAACCAGCAACCTTCTTGCTGTGAGGCGACAATGCTAACCACTGAGCCACTATGGTAACTATCTGCTTTTAGAAAGCCTTGATAATGAATCAGTTTAAAGGTCGCAAACATCTAATTAAAGGTGAAATATGTCAGGGTTAACAGAGATCTGACTCTGAACATTAAACAAAAGCCTCTGCAAAGGCAGCACAGGAGATTAATTAATAAAGGCACAGTATAATAATGGAGTGGTTGAGACTGGGGTTCAGACAGAGTAAAGTGAACTTGATTCACTCCAAAGTACATGCATGTACTTTTCCAAGAGAAATGTCATAGAAATGTCAAAGTTTATCTTCTGTTCTCAATCAGGGAGTGAATGGGCAAATGTTCACAGACGCTATAATGCTTTAAAGATTTTTTAAAGTACTATGACTTTAGACTGAAGAGAAAATATAAGTGGTTAAAGGTCTGTACTGCATATGTGTTCCACTTGCAGGTGGGTAGAGGTAATCTGTCACCATGCCAGCTAATGGGGGTGGCAGACAAAAGGTTCTGAGTTGCTTCTAGCCACCCAATTTATTGTACTATTCTTCTGTTCTTAAAGGAACTGAGCCTTCACGCTTTTAAAATGATGCAAAATACCACTGAAATAGTCCAATAAAATGTGTGTGTATTTGTCTGTGTGTGTTTGTGTGTATTACAAGTCTTCTGATGCCATTCAAAAGCTTTCTGTGAGCAGCAAACATAAAATTTAGGACAGTTTGTGGAGCCAAACTGACATCCAAATAATTTAATATTGTAACTACTTTCAGATTGTCTGCTCAGATATTGAAATTATGTTCAGACCATTTTGTAGTGTTTCAGGACATCTTTAAAGGGATAGTTCATTCAAAAATGAAATTTTACTCGCCCATTACTTGTATTTTTTTGTTGAACACAAAATAAGATGTTTTACAAAAATGTTGGAAACCTGTAACAACTGACTTCCATAGTATCTGATCTATTTTTACTATTATGGAAGTCAATGGTTACAGGTTCTCAGCTTTCTTTGAAATGTCTTCATTTGCCTTCTTTAGCTCAGTGTCTCTGTTTGCCTTAAATCCTCTATTGTGTCTAAAAATTCAGATGTCTCCTGCCTGAATAACTATTACCCAGTGGTGCTGACTCCTTGTCATTATAAAATACTTCGAGAGCCTTATTTTGCAGCATATTAGCTTATAAGGGAAATTGATTTACAGAACGTGCAGTTATCATAGTACTGCACACACCCCATCTGGAGACGCCAAACACATATGTCAGGATGCTATTGGTCGAATTTGGCTCTGCTTTTAATGAATAATCCCCCACAAACTGGCATGGAAACTACAAATTAAGGCTGTCCACCTCACTGTGTTTATGGATCAGAGACTTCCTAACCAACAGGTCACAACTGGTAATAAAAGGGGATAACTCATTGTCTTCTCTCGTTCTGAACACAGGAGCTCTGCAAGGATGCGTGCTGAGTTCAGCACTCTTCACTCTATTCACACATAACTGCACTTCTATCCATGCCTCCTACACCAGTGTGAAATTCACAGACTGTAGTGTAGTTCAACTATAGTGTGTCTCCTATCGAACTATGATGAGACTTTCTACAGAGAGGAGATCCATCTCTTGGCCCTGAGGTGTTCAGCGAACAATCTGGTTTTGAGCACCAGTAAAACCAAAGAGGTTATTGTGTACTTCAGAAGGTCCTGAAGGACAGCACGTGCAGCACTGTTGGAAGTAGAGCATGTGGAAAACATCATGTTTCTGGGTATCCACATTACAGCACCTTTGCTATTTTAAGGATGGGAAAACAGTCTTTGCACCAGGCACATGGTCTAATCTTCTAGTATTCTCTTAATGAGTTATGGGTGTGTTTTAGGCATAATGTACATTAAAGCAATCAGAGTGTCATCTCCCATTACCTTTAAGTGTCTCTTGCATTTCACTAAGTTGCATTCAATATTTAAAAGCCAGATTTTGTAAGCAGAAAAACTGAACACTAGCAAAAAAAAAACAATTAAAGGCCATCTGTGTGAGGTTAAAAACCATCTGCAGAACAAGTCTTTCATTCAGCCTCTTCCTTTTGACCATGGATTTGGGAAACGGTGGTGGATGCACTCCACCGAAGACATCTATTACATATTTAATTTTGTAATTTCCTTTGTTAAGCTCAAATAAATCTTTCCATAACTATTTCTAAATTCAGTTATGATTTCCAGCAAACTAGTAAATGAACAACAAAGTGTGATAAAAAAATAAAGTATATCCAAACACACTTCCTATTCCTATGCCCCATATGGTGATGCATATGACTCTAAAAACAAATAGGTGGGCATATCTAATAAAAAAATATATATATAAAAACAAATATAAATATGCATATAAGAATACTATTCATAATAATATCATTAAATAAATGTAAATTGTTATGAAAAAACTGGCTACAACAGAGCCAGATTCTACCAAAGCCAAGGTGAAGGAAGGCATTGGAGGAGGAAACGGTTTTAGTATTTTTAGTATTTAATAGTATTAAATGTAAAAAAAAAAAAATATATATATATATCAGTGTTTCCTCTAGGATTTTTTCCAGCAGTGGCGGCAGGCTTTTTTTTACACAGATCTGCCAACTATTTTAAAGACAAATATTACACGCAGTATCAAGTCGAGATCGCATTCATGTAATACGAGCATGAGAATATCTTTGCTTGCGCGCCGATTTCCTCTGTTCGTGCACAAAACGTCTTGCACACCCTCAAATATACTCTGCTCTAGTGCAGATCTTTATGTGCGCTGTCAAATAAACACTGCTGACATGCGATTTAGTGCGTTTTTGTGTGGTTTGCGACATTAATGCGTCCTGAAGTAAAGTGAAACGGCTATAAACTTCAGCAAGATAAAGTCATTGTATGCAGAGCCAATGACCTTTAACAATAAAGTATACTTATATGGAAACTGTGTTCATCTTAACTGAAAGCTATGCTGTGTTTGCTGGCCTCCGGCATCACACAGCTGTCAGTCAGTCAGCCAGCATGTCACCTTAAAGGGTTGAACAAATAGCGCACAGCATTACGGTTACAGAAAAGTTTGCGCTGTTTAATTCACTTACCTTTCAATATGTTGTAGTGCGATATTACCCCGCTATGAAAAAAAAACACGACTGAATGTTTTAAATGCGTTGTAATGTAGTCGTGGCGGGATGAATTTTGGTGTGGCGGCCCGCCACGGAAGAATGAATGTAGCAGAAACCTTGTATATATAATGTTTCATATTTGAAATGTAATGTGTATTTATATAGCGCATTTATCGTTGGCCATACACCCAAAGCACTTTTCAATCATGAAGGGGGGGGGGGTGGTCTCTTTACCCCACCACCAGTGTGTAGCATCCACTTGGATGATGCGATGACAGCCACAGGACAACTCACCATGCACCAGCTATAGGTGAAGTGGAGAGAGAGGGATGGAGCCAATTCAGTGGATAGGGATGATTGGGAGGCCATGATGGGTAAGAGCTGATGGAGGGAATTTGGCCAGGACCCCCAGGTTACACCCCTACTCTTTATGAGAAGAGCCATGGGATTTTTTATGACCACAGAGAGTCAGAACCTTGCGTCCGAAAGACGACGCTCACTGACAGTATAGTGTCCCCTTCACTATACTGGGGCATTAGGACTCACAGAGACCACAGGTTGAGCACCCCATTTAAAGATATGTGTGCACTGCTGTACTTCACTGTGTGTGCATTAAGCAATGAGTATGTGCCTTTTGAACCTGCATAGGTGCATAATACTAACGCACTGTTTAATAACAAATAAAAACACTGGGCTATTGAATTTAGACCAGCTTTTTTGTTGGTCAATGGCGCAGTCTATTTCAGTTGCCTCAAAATAGTAACAGACAACAATGCGCCTTAACGCACAACCTCTTCAGACCAGCACACTGATAGGTGCAGAAATGGGCTCGTTTTCAATTGCAGTTTAAAGAACGTGGGGCAAAACTTAAAAAATGATGCCTGTCTCAGGCTAATCTAGTAAAAGATAATTGCATCGTGGATGGCACTGCATCGCGATTTGTGTATGATAGGGCCCTTATGCCGAGTTCAGACTGCATGATTTTAGCCCTAAATTTGAATAGCCGACAGGTTTAGAGAAATCGCAGACAAATGCCTGAAATCACAGGCAAATCGTTGCTCATTCACGTGAGTAACAATCACACAGTGTGAACTATCAAAGATGCGATCTGAGAGAATCGCAAATGAGTCGCCAACGCCTGTGAGATATTTGGCATGCTAAATATCTGGACCTGTCGCCGATTCAAATTATGCCATGTAAAATGTGTTTTAATTGAAAATAACGTTGACGATTACCTACAGCCAATGAGAGAGCAGTATCCACTAGTATGGTTACCTGCAGGCCAGTAGGAGGATAGGGGAGAAGTTTAAAGCGCTTCTTTGCAAAATAAGTACATTTTCTACCCCACTAAAGGCTTCTTTCTCATTGTGAAGTTTATTTATAAACTAATTTCGAGAGGATCACATGCTTATGATTGCTTGCAGCCGATCCTGTAGTATTTAATTTATGATTCACCAATCAGATGATTCCTAAGCCACTATAAATACCCTAAGTTCCATATAACAGCCATCTTCGTTTGAAGAATTCCCCCTTCCACCCCTACTCCTCCTCCTTTCCTAGATGGGTGGCACGGTGGCCCAGTGCTTAGCACTGTTGCCTCACAGCAAGACCGTCACTGGTTCTAGTCCTTACCAAGCCAGCGGTGTTTCTGTGCGGAGTTTACACATTCTCCCCGTGCCCACGTGGGTTTCCCCCGGGTTCCCCGATTTCCTACCACCGTCCAAAAACATGCAGCATAAGTTATTGACTAATCCAAATCGGCACCATAGACATGCTTCTAGTAAGTAGTCATCTCTTAAGAGCAATCACTTTCTGTTCATTAGCTACTACAGCAGGGGAGTTCTCGAGATCTACCTGATCTCAAACTCTCCTCTCGCCTTGCAAACTGGAAGGAGCCCCGGGCTCGAGGATCTTATGAGCTCAGGGCTCTCTCCCAGAACAGCATGCCAAACAAGCTTTATAATCAATCATCAGCTAAGTGTGAACTCTTAAAATGTAGTTAAATAACAAAAGGTATTGCTTCCATGTCACTTCTAGCATGTGTTTGGTTGTGAGACGTAGTTTGCGGACCGAGACAAAGTCGTCGGTGATTCTTCCTATTCTAAAATCATGCAGTGTGAAACTCCCTGTCGCCGATCCATCTTGCAGTGTAAACACAGCAATGACGAAACGCTAGCCCAGATAGTCATGCAGTGTGAAAACATCTGTGACGCGACTACTTTGAAAATTGTGCAGTGCGAACTCTGCATTAGTGTAATACATTCAAAAATTTGGTCAAAATTACACTAACCACAAGTTATTGTAAAGTATCATATTTTCTACAAAAATATTAAAAAGCACAAGCTTTTTTAAACAGTAGAGATATTCCTGAAGCATCAGATCAGCACATTATATGATCTCAAAATGATCATACAACACTAACATTAATGGCAGATAGAAGTTCAAGCTGTTTTCTTTTTAGTCAAAGAATACAGCCTTGAGCAAAAATGAGTTTTCAAAATCAGTCAAAAAATAAATAAAAATCTAACCATTACCATCAAACTGCCAATAATGATGAGGCTTTTTGATGCAGACAAAATGTCTTTTTTCTACTTCCTGCTCTTCCTTAAAGAAGGAAGCACAGCAGGAGCTCGGGCTTTTAGAAGTACTCCTCAGCAGGAAAGGAGGAATAAGCTGGTATTTAACAAAAAAAAAGTGAGGGTGACATTTAAGAAAGCTGCGCTGGAGGTCCAGATGTGACCTTCAGAGGTCTGACTGTAGAGCCTTTACTAACACACTCACCACAGTGACATGTGCACTGACCGCTCTTTCAGTTCTGTTTGTCCACTGCCAATGAAAAATTACCACCTGGGTAAAAATGGATCTTGCATAAGGAGAAACCTGGCATTTACATGCACATCAAACAGGCAGCTCTCGGAAATCTCAATGAAGTGGCTGGTCTGAAGGGCATTCTGGGTAAAGGCTAAAAATTCATCCTGTAGAATTTGAAAATGTGACATCCATCAGCAGCGTCCACAAATGCAGCACATTTAATAAAGCCGCTGACATTTGAGTTAGTGTCACCCTCTGAGATGCTGTGACTGAGCACTCTCAAGCTGTTCGGTTGTCTCAAAACAATTAGAAAAAGCATATTATATAACAGCTACCAGGGAAGCAATGTATTGTAACCTTGCCGTCAAAGAGAATTGAACTGTCATGTTATGCAACCGCACTCAACAAAGACTCTTTCTGAGCCTTTTGGAACATCGCATATGCGCAAACATGTGAAATCAACTCACTTTGGGCTGCTGAGCTTCTAGGGCCTTCTTTCCATCCCAAGCCCAGCTGCGCTTGGTGAAGTAGTTGACAGTGGCGAACTCAATAAGCGCAGAGAACACAAAAGCATAGCAGACAGCGATGAACCAGTCCATGGCGGTAGCATACGCCACTTTAGGAAGAGAGTTACGGGCGCTGATGCTGAGGGTGGTCATGGTCAACACTGTGGTCACACCTGTGGAGGAGGATCAAACAGAACACGGATTTGAAGAATATTAAAACGTAAGAGCTCTCTAAAGGAAAAAGAAACATACACTATCATTCAAAAGTTTAAAATAATTATTTATTTTTTTTTGTATTTTATTCTTACAAAGACGGCATTGCATATTTAACAAAATACAGTAAAAACATTAATATTCGGCATGTCCTTGCCTAATTTAAAATTTTACTATTGGGCAGCTAACGTACGAAACACACTATACTGGTTTCATTATCATCTCCTACCTATTAAACTAGCATGGGTAGACGTGGAATTGTATGCTCAAAAACCAACTGCTCTTCCAGCATTAATGACAAGCAATCTACATCCCATTACTGTGGTTGATAGCACAGCGGTAAAACATTCATTGAGGATTTGGACACAGTTTAGAAAATCGTTTGGCTTCAGAGAACAATGTCTTTTAAGTCCTATTGCCAACAATCACATTTTTTGCCTTCAATGCAGGATAGCTCATTTAAGATTTGGTCAGAAAAAGGGATCAAATCATTTAAAGATGTGTTTCAAGAGTTCACACTTAGCTGATGATTAATTATAATGCTTGTTTGGCATGCTGTCCCGGGAGAGAGCCCTGAGCTCATGAGATCCTCGAGCCCGGGGCTCCCTCCCGTTGCAAGGCGAGAGGGGAGATCGAGCTCAGGTAGATCTCAAGAACTACCCCCTTCGTAGTGTTGAAGAGCAGATAGTAGTTTTAACGAGATATGTACTACATAGGGAGCAAGTCTATCAAGTTGATCAATCAAAATTTAGGTTGCGTGTTTTTAATCGGTGGGAGGAAACCGGAGGACCCGGAGAAAACCCACGTGAGCACGGGGAGAACATGCAAACTCCGCACAGAAAATGCCCGCTGGTTTGGTACAGCCTAGAACCATTGACATTCTTGCTGTGAGGCAACAGCGCTAAGCGCTGGGCCACCGTGTCACCCATCTAGAAAAGGGAAGGAGTAGGGGTGGAAGGGGGGATTCTTCAAAGCAAAGATAGCGTTGATATGGAACCTGGGATATTTATAGTAGTTTAGGGATCATCTGATTGGTGCATGTTGATTTGGATAATGTGGGTCCAGCTGCTAGCAATCATAAGCACGTGATCCTCTCGAAATTAGTTTATAAATAAACTTCACTTATGGACAATGTATTTGCTTCTTTTGAAAAGTTATCATCACACTTTTCCCTCAACAAGTCAGATTTTTTAGATTCTTGCAAGTAAGAATGTTAAATCACGTTCTTGCATGTTAAATCACATCTGCCAGATTTTCCAACCATGCCCCCTGATAATCCATTAGATAGATAACTTTCACATAACATACTAGTTAAGGGTTCCAACTAGTTAATAGTTTTCCAGGGTATATGCAGGAATCCTAAAGGTAATTTCAATACCTTTTTAAGACTTTTTTAAGACCTTCTCAGAATATTTTAAGACCTCATCGCCACTTCAAGTTCTAATCAGTATCAAACGTTTAACTTAATAAACAGTTGTTAATAAACTGTTAAATAAGTTGAATAAGTAGTTAAATAAATCAATGGAGCACAACTATGCAACAGAACTCAGATAAGCTCGGAAGAAACAAAGCTTGAAAGAATAAATTACGTGGTTGTTTTCAGCGACGGGCTTCAGCCACTGCTTAAACTCGTCTTTCTCCAACCAGGAGTACACAAACTTACATTTGCCCATTTTGCCTTCTGTTTCGCTCTATGGTTTTGCTACATGTGAAGAGCGTCACATCACCTTCCCGCATTTGTCGCAAATTACGTGACCTCATCCGAACGGAGGAGCTTGGCTGGACGCACCCAGCCCAAACCAATTGCATGGATCGAACACACCATTATTAATATTAGGAGCAAATAAATATATTTATGCTTTTTTTGACTTAAACACTTTGGATAAGGCTTGAACAAAATTTAAGACCTCGTAAAAACGCGATTAAGACTTTTTAACACCTTTAAGGGCCTTAATTTTCTCATATTTGATTTATAAACATTTAATACTTTTTAAGACCCCCACGGACACCCTGCTTTCTATTCTATTGTTGTTGTTGTTGTTGTTGTTGTAAGGAAACATTCAATTGGTCAAATGTTATAGACATTATAGACATGAAAAAGACATTTTATGTTGCAAAAAGACTTTTAAGCAAATGCTGTTCTTTATAAATATATAAAAAAATCCTCAAAAAAAAAACTACAATTTCCACAAAAATGGCAACTGAGAAGCAAAAACCGACTTCAGCAGACAAACTTTAGCACCAAATCAGCATATTAACAGTGTGACACCTTGTGACACTGAACACTGAACACCTTGCCATCACAGAAACAAAATATAAAAGCAAAAAATTATTTTTATTTAGACTGTATTCAAAATATTGCAATTTTACAGTGTATTTGATGCAGCCCAGGTTGAGCGCAGGTCGATACCTTTTTCAGAAGCAATTTCATAAAAAACATTTATTCCTCTCTCTAAACTTAAAACAAAATTACAATTTAATCTATATTTTTGAATTTTGAATCTTTGTTAGACACCATAAATCAAATCATATGCCTAATTAACAAAACTGCCAGTAGCTAGCTCTCTGCAACTCTCACATGGTCGCTTACTGAAGCTAAGAAGGGCTAGGAAAGCTAGGTTGCTGCCAGAAATTGTGTTAGTGAGACCAGCAGGGGGTGCTCAACCTGTAGTCTTTGTGGGTCCTAATGCCCCAGTATATTGATGGGGACTCTATACTGCTCAGTGAGCACCGTCTTTCGAACAATTCCTTAAATCAAGGTCCCAACTCTCTGTGGTTGTTAAAAATCTAAAAAATATAGGGTTTAACCCTGGCATCCTGGCCAAATTATCCTACTGGCCTCTGTCCAACATGGCCTCCTAACTATCCACATATCATAATTGGCTTCATCACTCTGTCTCCTCTCTACCAATCAGCTGGTGTGGTGTGTGGACTGGCGTAATATGGCTGCCATTGTGTCACCCAGGTGGATGCTAGACACTGGTAGTGGATGACGAGATCCCCCCCATAAATAGGTAAAGCACTTTAAGTGTCCAGAAAAAGTGCTATATGAATGTAAGGAATTATTATTATTATTTTTATTATTATTATTATGCATGTTAACATTTGCATGTTCTCTCCGTGTTCGTGTGGGAGCTCCGGTTTCCTCCACAGTCCAAAGACATGCGGTACAGGTGAATTGAATAAACTAAATTGGCCGTAGTGTATGTCTGTAAATGCAAGAGTGTATGGGTGTAAGTGTAATTAATTATTATTATTATTATTATTATTATTATTATAAAAATTATTTGAATGTGCAAGAGCTACAATTTCTTCATGCAAAACATACAGGCATACACTGCTTTTCAAATAAAATGATTTGTGTGCTGAATATGATCACAGTCATCCATCAAAACATGTTCTGCAGCAGCAGAGTCATTTTGTGAATGCAACCACACCAGTAAGCCGGGAAATTCTGTCTTTCATCCAACATAATTCTTTTAATATTTCAAATCCTGTGCATGAATAAAATATCGGTTCATGAATCATAAGCACATCTTAACAACAAAACAAAGCAAACCAGCAGGGAATACTGACATTAAGATCATTTCATTCCCAGGAACGCCGCTTTTTCTCTCAAAGAAAAATAAAGTGTGCAAAAGGTAGTTCGGAACGGTCACTGTGTGCACACTGTGCGTTTTTAATATCTAACATCCCCTAGAGTGACAGTATCATTAATAATTCTTTATGCAAAGTTCTGGTGAAGGAGCGGAGGTGTTCTGTCCCTGTCAGAAGGAGATGTTCAGATACAGTCGCCCCAGGCATTGGACACAGACACCTTTAGACATAAATAGGTATGGTACTACAATCCCTCAGGCATTCAGCTCCGGGATTTCGCAGCCTGTGGCTATGCAAATAAAAAATAAAAAAAGATTTAAAACAGCAAATGTGCAATATCAGTGAGCTTTGAGCCTTCGTTCATGGATATTTGTATATGTGTGTGTGTGTGTGTGTGTGTGTGTGTGTGTGTGTGTGTGTGTGTGTGTGTGTGTGTGTGTGTGTGTGTGTGTGTGTGTGTGTGTGTGTGTGTGTGTGTGTGTGAGAGAGAGAGTGTTTTGATGAATTCTTTGTTGGCCAGTCATAGAGATGTTGTTTGCGTGGGCAAATATTCCTTGTGGAGCGTCTGCTCGCTTTGCTGATTATTGCCAAGATAAAATGCAAGACCTCGGAATTGAATGAGAACAGTGGTGTGAATTCAGAAACATCAGTCATCCGAGTGGATTAGTTCTTGATTCCCTCTGATTGCATCAGTCGATTCCGATTTCCATTTTGATGAGTATTATTGATGCATTAAGCAAAACATTAACTGATGGCCGAAACGAGCAATAGATATGAATATATAGCTGCTTGGTGACTGTAATGAAATATTTTTTTCCAATTATAAATGATGTCCTGCATACATTTAGACAAAGGAGATTAAATATCTATGCTATGAAGTCTTCTTAGCAGACACACACCGTTATAAGATGTTAATATTAGGTTAGAGTTAGGTTGTGACATCAGGTGACCAAAATTCAATGTCTAGCCAGCGGCTAACGGGGTTATTTTGATATCCAATGACGATGTCAAATGATGTTGATATTTGGTTGATTTTAGGTTGTGTTGGAAATGACCAAAATCCAATGTTAATCCAACATCTTAAACCAACTTCATATTGACATAATACTGACATTTTTTTGTCAGGTATGGCAACCAAAATCCAACGTCTGAAAGATGCCATAGTGTTAACGTCCACACAACGTCAAGCTGTAAAATCATTAGACGTTGATATTTGGTTTATTTTAGGTTGGACATTGAATTCGGCCTGATGTTGGGTTCTGACCTCAACCTGATCTTCATTTCCAAACAAAATGCAACATCCCCCGACGTTTGGGTACAACGTCAATCTGACGTCATGTTGATGTCCTGTGATTTTAAAGATGTCATAATTAGAATTAGCGTTACAATTATCTTCAAGGCAAACTTACTTTATTTAACAAGTATTAGCAAATCATGGATTTATATGTAAAGATTTATTTTTTGTGTGTGTATTTTTGTTTTGGTTTGTGTTTTTGTACTTTTTGTCAGTTGTAGGTTGGGGCGTGCCTTCAACTCACCTGATGCCTTTATTTAAATGCAGTGAGTGAGTTTGTCGGACTGCTGTTCATTCATTGTTTGGGCAGTTGGCCAGAGCTGCGCTCCAATTTGGCCTTTATGTTTTGTTTTGCATCCATACATTAGCACTGACAACACTTACCACATCCATTCACTTGCTTTTCACACTGATTGAACATACTGATACTGATCTTTTGATTATGTTATTTTCAATTGTGTTCAAATAAATGTTATGTTTGACTTTATTTTGCCATGTCATCTCCCTTAAATGTTACATCTTGGAGCCGATGTAAAAATGTAGTTACAGCATCAACCAGAAGGGGCTAATGACACCATGCAATATGGTATGGTATTGCTTGTACTATATAAAACTGAAAGAATTAAAAATAAAAAGTTTTGGTCATTGAAATAAAATTTAAATATTAGATTTAAAAAAATCTATTTAAAAAAAGGACATACTGCCTTCCCAACCAATTAGTATATATTTAGATAACTAAAATGACCCCCCAAAAAAAAAAAAAATAAAATAAAATAATAAAAATAAATATGTTCATCTGGAGCAGTTTTCATGGATATAATAATTAGTATACATCAGAAAAACCTGCAAATAAATTAGCAAACAGTTCAGCTCATTTAAACTATTAGCTATTATAAAGAAATAGAATCAAGTTATCAACTCTCATCTTTTCTTCACTGAATAATTTAAACATTCTGATTAAAGAGCAGCGATTTTTTTATTGAATTTTTTTGGTTTGATTACATTAAATAACAGAGCTGTCACTTTAAAACTGCACATATCTATATTGAAAGCATTTGACTGTTTTCCTAACTGTTTATGCTCATTTAGGACAAAATTTGTTGTGTTTAAAAGAAAACCCAACAAGATCAACATGTCTAGATGATGTTGGTATTATTATTATATTATTCATTCATTCATTTTCTTTTTGGCTTAGTCCCTTTATTAATCTTGGGTCGCCACAGCGGAATGAACCGCCGTTTATGTCTGTTCAAACACGCACCTAAAACCCACTGTCCACTTGAGTTCAGCATCAAATCCCGTACGTACAGAATCCGCTTGGGAAACAGCGTCTATTATCACTATGGAGCACATCAGCTGACAGTCATGCATCTTTATGTGAACTGACTGTTTTGAGGATTGCATAGGGGCAATGGCGCCTGTAATGAAAATGAAATGAATCGCGCTGTTTTTATGTTTATTCCAAAGTGTTTCCATGCCTAAATAAAATGAAAGCACAGAACCGATTCATATTTAAGAGCCAGGGCGGCCCCTGGTGGTTCGGCGGTATGGGTTGCATATAGGGAGGATCGGCTCTTCTCAGAAAGAGAAAAAATACGGGAGAAATACGGGAAAATACCTTTACGGGATGACAGCGGGATAGAACTGTAAAATACGGGAGAATCCCGGGAAAAACGGGAGGGTTGACAGATATGGTTTTATGTCTTTATGTAAAAAAAAGAATATTCAAATGTTTGTGCTTTATAAAATAAATATAAAATCATATATAGGAGTAATATGCATAATATGTATGCAGAATATATATAAAAAAAAATTCATTTTGTATAAAGTTTGAATTACCACAAACAAACAAACAATAAATAAATAAATAAAGTGCAGAAGAAAGCACTAACCAAAGACGGTCCTGGCTGGGACGGATTCACGGTTGAGCCAGAATGAGACTTGGGACAGAATGACAGTCATGAAGCACGGCATGTAGGTCTGAATCACAAAGTAACCAATCTTCCTCTTCAGGTAGAAGTGGGCCATCATGACAGTGTATTGACCTGTAGGGGGAACAATGAAACAGAAAAAGTAGAATGAAATGAGTGAACGGGCGAGAATAACAGTGATGAAAAGAAGAAACAAAGGGACTAAGAGAAGGATAGATAGCGTGTGATTAAACTCTTGGGGGGATAAGTGCAAACCAGCTGAGAGGTTTAAAGAGAAAATGAGAAAAAGAGAGAGAGAGATGTAGTGAGACACAAGTCAAAGGAAGACAGATGCATAATCAAAAGAAAACTATTATGGAATTTCCCAAAAGGCAGTCATAATATTTCCTTCAGAAGCATTTTGACTTTCTGGTTGGTCATCTCATTAGCACCATGTAGTGGACAGTTACTGTAATGTCTGACCACAAAGATTATTTAATTGTGTTAAGTGATGAACAACTTTAAAGGGGGGGAAAGTCGCCCTGCAATAAATCCCCACTGTGGAACAGATCGAATCATCTAAATAAGAGTGACATTTATTCTCTGTTTAAGAGCTGTCACACTGTGCACTGGAACATGGTGAGGTAAATCATTAACTCCAATAGAAAAGAGAATACAGAGTGAAAAAAAAACATTATATATCCTGTTAACCAAGTGAAGATTGAATTTGAAGCTTTTAAAAAAAAATCCTTTTGAGCCACACAGTCTGATAAACTATAGAAAATCCACTGATGACTGCTGCTTTCTCCTGGCAAAATCGGATTTTTGTGTCCCACTAATCCCTTGTCACAATCTGCATCCTGCAGGCTTCTCTCTCTCTCTCTCTCTCTCTCTCTCTCTCTCTCTCTCTCTCTCTCTCTCTCTCTCTCTCTCTCTCTCTCTCTCTCACACACACACACACACACACACACTCGTCTGTCTCTCTCTCTTTCAATAGTTCCATCCATTCTGTCAGGCCAGGCCTCCACGTTTAGGATATATATACTCTTTCACGGCTTGCATAAAGAGGGAACTAAAAAAAGGGGGAAAACAGCACCAAATCTGGGATCAGAGGGGACAGATCAAGTGGATCAGATGAAGATGATGACAAGCTGTTGAGCCTTGGAAGTCAAGGAAAAGTTTGAACATTGTGAGGGCCCTGGGGGCAAAGATGTCCTCGTCACGAGGGGCTCGACGCATCCCCTTCATCTCGCACTGCCCTTTATTTCAATGACCGGGAAGAAAGCACAACTGGCAGTGCCCCATTTCAGATATTCCGCCTTGGATGCGCCTTGCCGGGTGGGACTCTTTGAGAGCTGAAAACATGCGACTGTGGTGGATTTTACTGCTAAGCTTTTGGAGTGTTTATGGAGAACTCCCATTCATAGCAGAAAACAACGCTGCCATGCTGGTCAACTGGTGAGTGTTTTGCTTTTCTAGAAAATAACACAGTTGACAGGAATGGATGAACACACATACAGTAAAGCAGGTCAGATTCTGAATCAATCTAAAAGAGTTGCAGGTGCTACTTTCTGGATGTGAGTACTTATTAATAAAAGGTGACAGGTTATCTGGATGTCTTTACGGTGTGGGACAAGTGATTGAATGTTGACATTTCCACCAGGGATAATTTCAGGTTGGCAGGCTTTCCTCCCCCTTCCTTTGCTCTTTCTTCTGTCAGGTGTTCTAAGTTGAGCTAATGACCCTGTGTTGATATGAAGTCCAGGTGGAGCTATTTTTGACTTTGTAAAGAGGTTTGCACTTCAGATTAGCAGCAGTAATGACCAGTTGACCTTTGTCCTGCAAGTCAGCCAAGGCAAAATGTCAGAAGAGGCAAGGATCTCCCACAAAGCAAGTCTGCAGCTTGTTTCTAAAAGTGCTTCTCTCCACCTGATGACAGCCAGCGAACTTGGATGGGTTAATCAATGGCTGTTAAAAGCAAAATTGGCTTAGCAGGGCTGAAAACATGACGCGGTCAGTGAAGTTGATAGCATCTGCCTAGCTCATGATCGTGTCTTATTGAATATGACCGTATGCCAGCTCAGCACGGTTATCCATATATGTACATCCATAAAAGCGGAACAAGGGGAAGCCCCCAACCCCCACACACAATGATTACAAGGCTAGAGGCAGCAATGATATGAGTGTAATACCAGTCCTCTTTACATAACCGAATTAGGCAGATGCCGTCTAGGCCCCCCATTCTCCCCCTCGTAGAGCTCCCATGTGTCTCTTGCCGGCTTGAGCCAATAGCGGCTGAGCGACGTCACATGGTAAAAGCACAACTGATGGGTAGGCACGAGGATTAACCCTCCAGACCCAATGGCTCAGGATAAGTGTTGTTTATTCCCCCTCCCTCTCATCTTCATCTCTTCCTGTACTCTCGCTGGTCCTAGAGACAGCTGGCCGTGAGTGGGAGGTGTACTGAAATCCTCATCACTCATTCGTCATCCAGCTTGATTTGAAAAGGCTATAATCATTCAAGGGATATCATTTTATTTAGGTGAGACGATGTCAAAACTGAAATGCTGCGATTGAACATATTATTTCTGAAAATAATGCATGGGACACAACAGGTCAGAAGATAGGAAGAATTGTGACGTGTTATTTGACTTATGTGTAAATAAAATGTTAGTGGACAGCACCCTTGTAAGGATCTGCGATGTAATTCATGCTTGATTTCAATCTGAAACTGAATGATAGCGTACTAAATACGCTCACCAGCCATTAAAAGTACACCTGTTTAACTTCTTGTTAAAGCAAATACCTAATCAGCCAGTCATATGGCAGCAAAAGAATTTAAGCCTGTAAGAAGATCTGCTGAAGTTCAAACTGACAGGTAGCATGAGAAAGAAGCATCTCAGAAAAGCATTAAATAATGCAAAGCATGTCAAACTTTGAAGCAGATGAGCTACAGCAGCAGAAAAACAAAAAAAGTGCCCCTCCTCTCAGCTAAAAACAAGAAAATAAGGCTACAATGCACACAGGCTCATGACTGGACAAAGAGATTGAATGGCCTGATTGGAGTTCAGATGGTAGGGCCAGAATGAAAGCATAGATCTATCTGTCTATCAGCCTTGGATTGTGTGCGGAAGAGCCTACCGTACCTTGGTATAGTTGCTGACCATATCAATCCATTTCTGACCACATTGTACCTATGATGTGAAGGCTACTTCCAGCATGATGGTATTTTAAATATGTGAGTTCTTAAGCATGACAACATAACAATGAGTTCAGTGTACTCGAATGGCTTCAGCAACAAGATTAAGGCAGATCTGAAGGCAAACATAGGTACTATACCAGAGGTGGGTAAACTACGGCCCGTGGGCCATATGCGGCCCACTAAACTCTTTCATCCGGCCCGCGAGGGAGTTTTTAAAATGCTGCTTCTGAGTAACAGTTTGTTTCAGAATTAGTAAATTAATGATGCAATACAAGTGAACACCATTTGATGGCAGTATTGCACGCAGTACAGTTAATGCAACCAGTAAAATTAGAACACACTCTCTGATATTAAAATGCACTCAACCGTTAATGACTGAAAATGAGTCAGGCAAAAAAAAAGAAAAGAAAAATTGACTCTGAATGTCGTGTGTTTAAGGAAGAATGGACAGCAAAATACTTCTTCACCAATATTGGACAGAAAGCGGTACGTCTAATATGCCAAGAAAGTATTGCTGTTTTTAAAGACTACAATCTAAGTCTGCATTTTTCACGCAAACATTCAAATTAATTTTTATGTGTTAATATGAGATTCTTTTCTATTCTCCACTGTAAAAATTATTACATTATTACATTATTATTATTATTATATTTTATAAGGGATTATTTTATTGTTTTATGATGATTGATAAGTAAATATAAATAGCAGTGCAAATTAATTTGACTTGTAAATATGACTCAATAATAACTATTTAAAAAATGTGTGTTAATGTGACACGTTTCTGTCCGAAATTACATGTTCCATGCATACTGCCACTATAAATAAAAGTTATTTTTTGAAGGATTTGACATGTGGCCCTTCACTTGGTTTGCAAAACTTGATGTAGCCCTCGGGTCTAAAACGTTTGCCCACCATTGTACTATACAGTACAACCAAGGTGTATACCATTAAATGGGTAACACTACTTGAATAGGTCATCCATAAGACTGTCACAAAACCTTTACATTCATGACATAACACTGTCATGACATAATCATTCACTGTTGTTCACTCAGTTATGTAATTTTAAATGTAAAGATGACATTGTTTGAGGTGTCTTTGTTATGATACATCAAAACGTGTCTTTGTCTTTGTCATGTCAACATTACCAAGACAACATAACTTGTCATAAACATGATCAATAGGCCTTCTGTTAAAGGAAACTTGATAAAAAAATTCTATGCCTGGTGGTTTCTGCTGCGACATTCAGATGGTAGGGTCAGAATTTGGCATCAACATCATGAAAGCATGGATCCATCCTGCTTTGTATCAACGGTTCAGGCTGCTGGTGGTGGTGTAATCGTGTGGGGGATATTTTCTTAACACACTTTGGGCTCATTAGTACCAATTGAGCATTCTGTCAATGCCACAGTGTACCCATCTTCTGATGGCTACTTCCAGCTGTATAATGCGCCATGTCATAAAGCTCAAATCATCTCTGATGGGTTTCTTGAACATGACAATGAGTTCAATGTACTCAAATGGCCTCCACAGTCACCAGTCTCAATCCAATACAGCACTTTTGGAATGTGTTGGAACGGGAGATTTGCATCATGCAGCAACTGTGTGATGCTATCATGTCAATATGGACCAAAATCTCTAAGGAATATTTCCAGTACCTTGCTGAATCTATGCCACGAAGGATTAAGGCAGTTCTGAAGGCAAAAGGGGGTCCAACCAGGTACTAGTAAGGTGTACCTAATGAAGTGGCCGGCGAGTGTATAATGGCCTCTTAACAACCGTGTTTATGACAGAATTATGACTAGTTATGTTGTCTTGTTAATGCCAAATTGTAATGACAAAGACAGACAGGTTTTGATTTATTGGTTTGTGGAGTTGTCATTACAAAGACATCCCAAACAATGTCATCTTTGCATTTAAAATCACATAACAGAGCAAATAACACTTTATAACAGTTGTCATATGCATGCATAACATTTCCTTCAGGATTATAAATGTATCATGACAGTCATATGAGCACCTCCTTCAAGTGAAGGACTACCATTAAAGGGCTGGTGAGTGTTCAGTACAGTATATGCATAATATTAGCTGCAGCTCGATATCCAGTAGAATTATTTTTATAGGCACCGCTGTCCATGTTTTCATTTCAGGCAGATATTGCAAAACGTTTTGGACCTGGTCCTAACTTAAGGAGCGGATTCACCAGTTGACTGACTGACTGACACAAATTGCAATGAATGGGATTGGATCAGACAAAGTGATTTACCTCTACTTGTGCTGATGTCTTCCGTACCAGCTGTGTGGCCAATTAGATGATATTGGTTGAGACGTGACCCTTCCTCTGCCACTACCACAGACTTGCCAGGGCCTTTTGTCCATTTATACACCACCTCTGAGATAGGATAGGCATCTGGAAAAAAAATACAGAAGTTTATCGGTCAACAAGTTAGTATGTGCAGTCATAATTGCGTACTAACCCGACACGGCAAGTGATTAGAGCATTCGTTCAAACCAAAGGTAATCTGTTTAGTTCCATCTTTGAATATGTTTGCATAAAAGTCACTCGCTCTTGATTATGCTGTCACCGTCAGCTGATTGCTTTGTGATTTGCATGCAGGCAGGTTTAATTTCTCAGATTAGGCAGGTACACTGTCTTCAGCTGTCAATCATAGGGAAACGTCTGCTTGCTTTATCAACAGGGAGCATGACTGTCTGACTCTGCCAAGTGTAGAGCTGGGGTAATAAATTTAATCATCTGCACCTGTGTTGACTAATAGGATTAGACCATGGGGTTAAAAAAGATCACAGGCGTCTGCATCTCTGTTGAAGACTACAGGATGGGATGCATCATACAGTACAGACAAATCTTTCAGGTCGTACAAGTATATTGTTTGTCCTTTTATATAAATAATCTGCTACAAAATATTGATTAACTTATAGTGCATTTATTTTCTAAGTATATCTATTGAGTGTACAGAGCAGATTCAACACAATGTGAAACCATTTTCAGTAGATGAGTGTTTCTCATAAAATTGTTGCAGCTTTACAGTGAGTTTCTTATCACTTCATTTTTTTTCCACTTTCGCCCCCTCCTTCCATTGTGACATTCAATCTTGAAGCAAAACATTAATCCTACCACTCTCTTGCCGGATGTCTCCATCACAATTAAGATTGACTTACACCATCTAGACTGAGGGATTATTCTGCCAACCGTCTACACACACAGGCACACAGACATATGTAGCCTTAGAAACCCTCAACCAATTCCTGCAAATGAATTTGCAGTCACAGTCTTCTCCAGACTAGGAAAATCAAACTACGTATTAATCTCGCTACAAATCTTCAGGCTAAATTATGACTAACACATACCCATAAACAGATGCTTCTATGAATCATTAAGACTATTTTTGGGAAGCCCTCATCAGTTCAGTTTTGGAGAAATCTTTCATCAGTGGGTTGTGCTTTTACTTTAAAAAATTGTGCCAAATTTACATGGATGGTCACAGAATTTTTTTTTTTTTTAGCATGTTTAAATAATGTAATGTGTACAATAAGCCAATTTAAGGAAGTGGATTCTAGGCCATACGATAGACCCTTCTCAGAATGGACTGTTCACTTGAGGACAAGTCCACACATTGCCTGTTAAGACTCTGCAGGGCACTTGCCAAATGAGATTGTAAAGCTAATACTGAACGCTTTGACATGGAGCATATTAAGGTAGTGAGTTCAAAATTCTTTGCAAGTCCTATGATTTTACTATTCTAAAGCAGGCTTTCTACAGGTTTCACCAAGTCAAATTCAAGACTTTTAAAGACTTTTTTTAAGATCATCAAGAATGAAACTTATATTGGGCTAAACGCTAAGGTTTTTTTGTTTATGGCCCAGCAATAAAAAAAATACTTGCCTCATCAGAAAAACTAATTCTAATGAGTTATTTCTTAGCAATATATTTTAATTACTTTTAAAAAATTACTTAAAAGAATTACTTATTATTTTAAAAGGTCTGCTTTTGTTAAAACAAGCAGACCTTTATTTTTTTTTCAACATAACGTAAATTAAAACTTTGATAAACTAAATGTATGCACAGCAGACTGTTATAATATTAGTTATAAATAGAGTTTTGCTAAAAGTTTAACTGAGATGTATTTTCGGTGATTGGATGTGTGCGTTGGATCGACTGGGTAGCTTTGCATAAACAAAGGAAAATTAAGACCCGTTTAAAATGATTTAAGACCTACAAGACAATATTCCAATGAATTTAAGACTTTTTAAGGCCTAAAAATTAATTTTTGGAATTAAAGACTTTTTAAGACCCCGCAGACACCCTGTAATGTACAGCAATTTATGTGATAGTAAATAGTTTTAATGCACTCTTTTTATGTACAAATAAAAGTTACAAAATAAGGGTTTTGCAGAGATTCCATAGAGCAGTCATTCCCAAAGTGGGGGTTAGGACCCCTTGGGAGGTCGCACGACAATGACGAAGATGGGTGGGTCTCTTGCTGACCTCCAAAAATCGAACAGATTTATTAAACTATTACTATTACTAGATTTTTATCTATAGTAGTTAATAGTTGCATAAAAAAGCAAGATGCAAATAAAAAGTTATCAGCCTTTGATTTTATTTTTATTTTTTACATTGGTTGGTGACCCCTGACAATAGCATCAGTTGCAACAGATTAATTTTACATGATATTGTAAATGTCATTACAATGATGTTAAACATTTTACATGTTTTCAACACGTTTTCGGCGCTCACATACAGTTGAAGTCAGAATTATCCCCAAACCCCCCCCCCAAATTTTGGCCCCCTGTTTATTTTTTCCCCCAATTTCTGTTTAACGGAGAGAACATTTTTTCAATACATTTCTAAACACAATAGTTTTAATAACTCATTTCTAATAACTGATTTATTTTTTCTTTGCCATGATGACAGTAAATAATATTTTACTAGATATTTTTCAAGACACTTCTATACAGCTTAAAGTGACATTTAAAGGCTTAACTAGGTGAATTAGGTTAACCAGGCAGGTTAAGGTAATTAGGCAAGTTATTGTATAACGATGGTTTGTTCTGTACACTATCGAAAAAAGAAATAGCTTAAAGCGGCTAATAATTTTGAAAAAAAAAATAAAAACTACTTTCATTCTAGCCGAAATAAAACAAATACGACTTTCTCCAGAAGAAAAAATATTATCAGACATACTGTGAACATTTCATTGCTCTGTTAATCATAATTTGGGAAATATTTAAAAAAGAAAAAAAACATCAAAGGGGGGCTAATAATTCTGACTTCAACTGTATATTAAAAATAAATACAGTTCACAACTAATCTTAAAGGATGATCTCTGAGTGGCAGACTCCAGATTTGAAATGGACTTGCTGTTCTCCAAACGTGCCAACCCACCTCATTACGTGAGGTTAATGTTAACAAAACAAATGAAAAAAATTACTATTAAAAAAATATGCTTATGTTAGGCCAGGGGTCATCAACTATATTTGTCAGAGGGCCAGAGTTTTACCAGACAGTCTCCTTGGGGGCCGGACCCCCAATAAGAAAATCAAATACAAATCTGAGAACATGTGTTTGAAACAATAAATGCTTAACGCCGCATAGTCTGTCTGAGCCTGTCCTCATTTCGAAGTGTAGCCTAAATATAGTCATAAATGGTGGTTATTCTTCCAAGAGACTCGGTTGTTGTTATTTTTAGTTGCTTTAATAGTGTGGACTAGGCACATTTGCACATTTGTAAAAAAATTTAAAAAAAAAAAACTCTTAAAATAGTAAATTAGTGTGATTGCAATTTGACAAAATGGTTTAAAATATATTTTGATACATCAAAAAGTGTGTTTATGATGATAACCATCTGACAAGATAATGCAGCAAAAATTTGTCCTTAATATGTCCCTAAAATGTAATATTTATACCTCATAATTAAATAGAAAATCAGGCGAATAACTGCAAAAATAACCCATTCAAAAAGCTGGCTACAGGCCTGACAGTGTAATGTTAAAAGAATGTTTATTAACTGATAAAGAGAAAGTTTAATAAAGACTTCCGTTTATTTTAGCCGTAGTGCAAATGAAACATGTCTCATGAGTATTAATAAAAGATGGAGCACAGGCTGTAGTTTTTTTGACAAACTTTCAACCGAAATTGCACATGCTACTCGGAGAGATCAGGAGAACTGGCAGGCAGGAATCATATACTTTTGTATTTAGCTGTTTATTCTGCGTTAAAGCGGGGAAAACACGAGCATTAACACCATGATTATCACGATGGACTCATTCAGTAGCGAACTCGAGTTTATGTGACTTCACTTTTCGTTAAAAAAAGCTCTTTATGTCATTTTTTGCTGCCACCATCCTCACCTGTGTGTGTCACAGATCTGTGTGTGAAATTCACCTGCTCTGTTTAGGCGCTTCGTTCCTGAACGCAGCTACAGCCTTTCACTTGACAGCAGGGAAAGACACAGCCTTTCTAGGTTAACATGTCTAGGTTAATATTGAGAGCGTGATTTTTTTTAAGTGAATTAAATTATTGGTGGGGACATTTCAGTAGTTGGTACCCCTCCGCGTCCCCTTCGTCCATGCTAAATCTACGCCCCTGCTTTTTAGTAAGACACTCCTCATGTAGCCGTTCGCGCTTTCCTGCACTGTTGCTAACTATTTTCAACGGAAAGGCGTTAAGCTCTGCCCGAAAAGTCGCTAAATTACGTCATACGCTAATTTGCATATTACTGACGTCATCACGTTCTACCATTTCTGTTTAACAGCCTTTGGTAAATAAATGGGGTATTTATATTTGCACTACGCTTTATGCAAGCATGTCAATTTAACTAAATTAATTGCTGTTTGAATACAGTATATCATTATAGATAAGTAATTTGCAATAATCGCTCAGACATAATAAACTCAAACAAGTTCTGAAACTCTTACTTAAAACATCTCTGATTGTGCAACAAGAATAAACGGTCAAATCAAATTGTTAAAATAAAGGAGAAGCATATCGGTTTGACTGTACAAGGGAGATACCTTCAAACTGCCGGTGCTAAATCATTTGCCGTCAGTACGCAGAGGGGTGATCTGCTGTCAGGCTGCAGGTGGGAGAGACTGCTGTATGAGGACTGGGCCGCCTGTCAGTGCTCTAAGGCGGGGGAGGGGCCGGCGGCATCATCCGCAGCTCGTTGAGACAAGTAGGGACGGTACAGTAATGGACAAACGACAGTCTATAAAAATCTCCAGTAACACCCAAAAAGTCGCTAGATTTGTCGCTAGTCGCTTTTTTTAAAATTTGTCGCTAGGGGGGTCTCAAATGTCGTTAAATCTAGCGACAAAGTCGCTAAGTTGGCAACACTGCTTTCCTGTTTGTTATTGTGGGCGTTCTGCATAGTTCAGTTGCGTAATTCTGATTGGACAGTATGAAAATGTGCTCACTCGATTGGCTAGTAAGGCTGTCACACACAGACGACTGTCACACACAGACGGCAGTCATACATTTGCTCTGAGCGGGGGAGGTTAAATAATATATATATGTCATATCGCATTCTCTTGCGATTAGCTAATCCCAACGTTCCAAATAGCGATTGCGATTCGATTTCGATTAATTGCACAGCCCTAGTGTGGACCACTATTTTCTTTTAGATCCTCACAATTTTGGAATCCAGTCGCGGGCCAGATTGAACGGCTCAGCGGGCCGGACTCGGCCACCAGTTGATGATCAGTGTGTTAGGCTGTATCATTATTTCATGTTGTCAAGATGCTCCTGTTAGCTGGCAGCTAGCTCTCAGCAACTCTCACATTGTCAGCCAAGAAGCCAAGCAGGGCTGTGCCCAGTCAGTACCTTAATGGGAGACCACATGGGAAAGCTAGGTTGCTGCCGGTGGTGTTAGTGAGACCAGCAGGGGCGCTCAACCTGTGGTCTGTGTGGGTCCTAACACTCCAGTATATTGTCGTGGACTGTCTTACGGATGAAATGTTAAACCTGACTCTCTATGGTTGTTAATGAAAAAAAGAAAACCTAACCATCCCCATATCATAATTGCCACAAAATAATCACTTTGTCTTCTCTCCACCAATCAGCTGGTGTGTGGTGTGCAGTATGGCGCAATATGGCTGCTGTCACATCATCCAGGTGGATGCTGCACACTGGTGGTGGATGAGGTAATTCCCCCAATGTGTAAAGTGCTTTGAGTGTTCAGAACAGAGCTATATAAATGTAAGGAATAATTATTATTAGTGTTCATATATGCCTATTGTTGTGTGTGCACCGATACGTGCATTTAACCACCTCTGAGGATAGTGAAGGTCACGAGTCACTGCCATTGTTATTTTCGGGATTGTGGGCTGAAAAGTTTGTGAACCTCTGCTATAGAGCAACCATTTTTGCCTCCCCACTTAACCAGTACTAAAAAGAGCCATACATTTCTCACGGTGAAGAACATATTAATCACCTAAAGGGATTATTTTGACAAATTTGATGTCTTTACGCAAACCTTTTTTAAAATGGAAAAAGAAAACACTTTCTGTTTTCAGTACATAGATGTAGGTTTTTAAATTTACCAAAATATATCAAAAAAGATCAGCTCTCCTAAGGATGGTGTTTTAAGCTCAATGCAAGTTCAGGTGACAAGAGACTACAACCAAAGAAGCTAATGAGTGTCAAGACAGTACTGGAGCTAATTATGGGTGGTGATTGTAAGTGGACCTAATTGGATTGAATTTAGTGGACATCAGCTGATCCTGATAAGCTCTGAACTAGTTAAAATGGAAAACTTGTCATGTATAGTATAGATTGAATTAGGATGGAGAGCAGAGTTTTGGATACTGATATTATGATGGTAGAATAACAAAACAATGGCCAAAAGGTGAATGAGAAAGAATTGCTTTTTGTGTGTGTTTTATATAAACCTCAGCACTTTTTGGGAGAGGTTGTATGTGCATTCATTTTTTTTTTTTATTTAACATACTTTTAGACTTTAGGAAACCACATAAACCAAAAGATGTGACAAGGTCTATCTATAGGGTATATGCGGAGCTAGTGTTTCTTCCATACTTCCGGTTAAAGGTTAACGTGACTTTTTTCCATTTTATACGGTTTCCTTTTACAGCATCGATGTTGTATTGTAGTACAATACAATCAGTTAAATAGACTTTGTCATTCATTTAGTTGTTCAAGTGTAAAACGAGACAAAAAAAGCCGTTTACTCGCACGCGCCTGGCAGAATCGGCAGGCTAGCGCAGATGCTCCATTGAATATACTGAGGTAAAATAAATGCTCCTATTTTAAAGACATGGCAGGGAAAAATGTAATTTAATGCAGTGTTTCTTGTACAATCTGAGACCCACTTTATATCGGATCTCACTCAGCCAGTGGAGATTGCTGATTTTTAATGAAAACAGACCTTAAATGCAGCGATTTTGCAATGGCATACAGTTCACTGGAAGTGCTTAACCCAGGTTACTGACAAATTAAAAGTCCTTTAGTTCACGATGTGTGATTTTAGCCCTGATTTTCACTCACCCACAGATTTCCGCAGAAAGCCTGAAATCTGAGACAAATTGATGCTAGCAACAATCACACAGTATGAATTATCAAAAACACGATCAGAGAGAATCGCCGGCATGTTCTGATGCCTGTAAAATATTGGTCATGCTAAATATCTGGACTTGTCGGAGATTAAAAATCATGCTGTGTGAAATTCTGAGTGAGTTCTGTCTGAAAAACAAATTGGCGAAGACCAACAGCTAATGAGAGAGCAAGAAACAGGACAGCTTGGAGTTTGCAGAGGAGTTATAGACCACAATATTAGAATAGATATGCTTTACAATAACGTTAAGCAGAAACAAAGAAATATTAGCTTGATTAGCCACAGCAGTACATTGCAAAATCATTTATTGACCTCCAACTATTTTATCTCTCTTTGCACAATGCAAAATGTTCCCTTGTTTCTTTTTGATGTAAATCAGCATTCAGCGCACAAACCATTTGAATGGCAGATTATTTAAAATATTTATTGCAGGGTACCATTTCCATGATCTTGAGTGATATTATCACTCACTGGTCGGCGATTTGTTTTTTTTAGTCATGCAGTGTTTATCCTCCTGATACTGATCCATCATGCAGTATGAACACAACAGCAACTGAACGCTACCGTAGATGGTAATTTGATTATGACAATCATGCATCGTGAACTCGACATAACAGAGGACAAAATTATTTCTCATAGGTCAGGGGTTGAGACTGGAGGAAGCCAATGTAAGTCTTCATTATGACTGGGTCACCACAGCTCACAGTGGGAATATCCTCTAGAGTCATCTTTTTACTCACACATGGCTGAAACACTTTCCAGTGAAATGAAATTGTTCAGTGTGAATTGACCTGACAGAATGTGTATACAGGTTTAGAGGGCCAAAGTATGTCAAAAATCCACAAAGCGGTGAACACGTGATAAGATCATTATTATAGTGAAACCAGCTTATATTGCTTGTGTGTGTGTGTGTGTGTGTGTGTGTGTGTGTGTGCTATTTTATTGGTATTTGTGGTCTAGAATGTTTCTTATTTCATATCATATATCAGATTCCAGGTTTTAATTTTATTGTGTGCATCTAATTTGCAACATTCAACAGGCTCACATTATAAGAAAGGCACAAAATAGGATCACTCCTAATACTTAATTTAGTGTTAAGAAGTATTTAACTATTTTACACAGAGAAAATGTTATATTATTCAACACACATCTTGTTAATTGACAATAAACGTGTGCTGCCTTTGTCATGCTATTGCTGATATGTAGATGTTTTTAAATTGATCAGTAATTGACTGAAAAATATTTACAGCCAATGTGTAGCAACGTCCAGCTAGTGAAGTCCTCTAGGTCGAGCAACCGACTACCATGCACAAGGTCGCTGGTTTGAACCCAGCTTGGAGAGGGTTGGGTGGTGTTGGACCGGTGAGGTTACATTGGTGCCATGACTCTAATGGGAGTGAGGTTTAGGGGCATGAGTGTAGCAAAGGCCAGCTAGTGAAGTGAAACCTCACTCCTCTGATCAGGTTGGGTGGTGTTGGGTGGTTGTGTGGTGTAGGACCGGTGGGGTTACAAATGCATTGGTGGATCTCTAATAATACTTATAATAGTCTTTTGCCTGTTAATGTAATTAAACTTCATTCAAATGTAGTATAGCTACTTGTGGTTTAGGTTTGCCAGAAATGCCCTTAAAATAATTGATATTGCCCTGGAAAATGACTTTTGAAAATGATTGTTTTTAATGAAGAGAAGATAAGCAAACATAATTACTACTCGCCCGAGGCAGTGACTTTTAATTAACATTGATAATTCCAAAGAAAGACTGCAAAAGACTTTATTTAAAAAATATTCCAGAATATTTTCTCAATCTTTCCTTTAAAACAAGTTGACATTTAATTATTGCCAGAGCTTTTAAAATTCCTCTATAATTTTTATCACCAGAATGGCAGCAAACAGTCATTTAAACTTTATGGAAAACGTTTTAAGGGATAGTTCATTCAAAAATGTACTCACTGTTTACTCACCCACACAAATTTCCTTACTATTCACCCTCAAACCTTGAATTTCTTTCTTCTGTTGAACAATAAAGAAGAATAAAAAAAGGCTTAACAACTGTAACCATTGGCATCCATATAAGAAAAACAAATACTATGAAAGTAAGTGGCTACAGGTTTCCACCTTTGTTCAAAACATCTTCTTTTCTGTTCAACCGAAGAAAGGAAGTCAAACAGGTTTGGAACAAGTAGTAAATGACGACAGGAATTTCAGTTTTGGCTGAACTATCCCTTTAAATCTCACTCCTTCCTTTCCAACACACACCCACACCTCTAGTACCTTTCAATCTGTCCCTAAAGCCTGCCTTTCTTTACACTGAGATTATGAGGCTTGGCTGCCCTTGGGTCATTCCATACTCTTTATACACCAGCAAGCATCATCTCTAGCCATTAGCTCAGTAGGCTGAAGTAGTATCCATAAAAACACAGCATATTGTTAGTGATTTTAAGGCATAGTTGTTGAAATGTTATGCTTGTGTGTATATATATACAGTTGAAGTCAGAATTATTAGCCCCCCTGTTTTTTTTTTAATTTCTGATAAACGTAGAGAAGATTTTTTCAGCACATTAATAAACATAATAGTTTTAATAACTCATCTAACTTATCTTTGCCATGATGACAGTATATAATATTTTACTAGATATTAGCTTAAAGGGGCTATTAATTTTGACCTTAAATGTTTTTTTATTATTATTAAAAACTGCTTTTATTCTAGCCAAAATAAAACAAATAAGACTTTCTGCAGAAGAAAAAATAGTATCAGACATACTGTGAAAATTTCCGTGCTCTGTTAAACATTATTTGGGGAATATTTAAAAAAGAAAAAAAATTCAACGAGAGCCTCAAAGCTGTATTCCAGTGCAGAAGGGCTAAATATACAGTAGGTTCTAATAACAGCAAATACACCTTAATGGACATGACAGAAAATAAGACACTGAATGGAGAATATGAGGTGAGAGACAGAGAAAAGCAAAACAAAATGTCCTCCGGATTGGAGTGAGGTTTAGGGGGTAAGTGTAACAAAGGCCAGTTAGTGTGAGTTGTGTGAATAAACCTCAATTCCAAGGCCTCAAAAGTAAACTGGTGCCCTAAGCCAGATGAGAGTGAAGTTTAAGGGGGAGAATGTAATGGAGGCCGGTTAGTAAGAGCTGTGAATGTAAACATGTAATGAATGCAATATATGCCAGCTATTGATAACTACACAAGTAAATCTCACTTCAATGACCTCACCTAGTGCACCAGTGACAGGCGAAAGAGTCTGCGATCTTTAACATATCTGTTATTGTGCCTGCCATCTGTCTGCGTCTGTTGACATGTTGGCACCTACTTCACAACTTGAATCATCAGTTTAAACTCAAGGGGTTAACATGTTATGTGATTCAGATAGAAGTGAGGTGGCCAGTTTGTGATAACTGTGTAGGCAACCCTTACTCCCTTGACCTCGAGAGGTCCACTAGTGACAGGCGTTAGAGGTTGTGGTGTCTCGCATCCTTGTTAGTACCCATCCCCTGTGCCAAAAAGTTTATATCATGCTCTGAGCAAGTCAAGTAGAACTTGAAGTGATTGTCTTTCAAAAATCTCTACATTTAAACTAAAATACTAATTTTTATTTCTGATCTCGATTCAAGCATTTTTGTAATAACTGCATTGAATTACAATTGGCTCACGCTAATTTATTTTTGCTAATTTTGCCCCTTGCCTCACAGCCCATGTAAGCAATAATCATTGTGTTCAAACATTTTTACAAAAACGTTTAAAAAAAAAAAAAAAGTTTTTTTTCCTTTTCTTTTTAAGATTTTGCTCGTCCCTTGCCTAACAGCCCATCTAAGCAATAATCATTGTCCAAACATTTATTCAGAGACTTTTTCCTTTACTTTCTTTTACATAAACTGATAAAACAAATTATAATTACAACCGAATGAAGATTATTGCAGAAAAAAAGAACTATAGATGCTATAAATATAATGTGTCTTTTAAAAAAAAATATGTATATATATTAATTATTCACCTGCTTCGAAATGATTAAATGGGTGTTATCAGTGGTTATCAGCTGATAGATATGGGCCAGTAGGGGACTTCTGCGTCTACTAGTAGGCTCAGAAGGCTGTTATTATCCATCCACATGGTTAATCAGCTATACTAATAGAGAAGACTCCAGATCCAGATCTGTTTTTACATTACTGTGACAGTTGGGTTTAAGGTTGGGGTAGAGGTAGCGGTAGACGTTAATAAAATACAATTAATGGAAAATTTTTTATAGATTTTATAGAGAACACTTCTCGAGTTTAATCAGCTATACTAATAGAGAAGACTCCAGATCCAGATTTGTTTTTACATTACTGTGATGGTTGGGTTTAGGGTTCGGGTAGACGTTAATAAAATAAAATTGTTGGGAAATGTAATAAATAATATAAATAATTCTTGTTAACTTCCGGTCACAGCCGTATGTGATCTATAGCTGATTAACCATGTTGATGGATGATAACAGACTTCTGAGCCTACCAGTAGGCGCAGAAGGACCCTACTGGCCCATATTTATCAGCTGATAACCACTGATAATGCCCATTCAACCGAGTGATAACATTCAAATCGGCTGAATTATTAACAAGAACTAACAGGAAACAATGCATTTGTAACAATTTTTTTATTTATGCTAATGTTAGATTATGAAAATAACCTTAATTTAAATGGTTTTCAGTGAAACTATAAAAATGTTGCCTAAGCCACATTATGGCTAAATTTAAACAAAAACAGCAAGAATAATTAAATCTGATAATCCTGCACAAATTCTGAATACTCTCTTTAGCACACAAAAGACTTCTTTAATCGTAATTTGTGATTTCTAGTAGATGGCAGCAATCCTCTATTAAACTATAGCTCAATAGCCCAGTTATCTAGAAACATTACTAAACTAAAAATGACATGAATTGCAAACATTGTGTAAAAGAAATTATTCAAGATATTTTTTTCTGAAAAAAAATTTCTGATCTCTAGAATTCCAGACAGTGTTGCTCCTCTAAATGTTTAGACCTGACTTTCACCTCTTTTATCCCCACTTTTCCTTCTGTTTATTTGATCATCACTAGTACATAAAATATCCCCTGCTTTTTGCATTTTCTTCAACTTTTCTCCTTTTACTTCTTCCCTGGACACCAGAGTGCTTTGGCCTTTTATACATGGTGATAATTTATTATGCATCACAGCCGGGTAACTATATGCAGGATTGTACTGTATGTGGGAAGATTGATCATGCGTTGAATACTCATAGTTTGCTTTTTTGTAATATTTTAAATTAATACTGTTGAAGTAGTATGAGTAATAAAAAGAAATTCATAAATAATAATTTAACAGCACCCCCATTGCCTATTCTATGCCACAGGTTGGCCTTCAGTCATACAGTCGTCTACACATTTCCCATAGTAGCCAGCATGCCAGTCTTACAATAAAATAATTTAAACTCAAATCAATAATTCATGTCTAGCCATGCTATAAGTAGAATAATGTACTGTACTATCAGCCAGTCTCTACCTCAAAATAAACCCTTTCAAGGTGATACAAATCCCCTCCGCTTCACACCAGGCGCTATTTTGTGAAAATCTTTGACTGACTATATTAATTCTGAATGTATGCTTTTGTCATCACTCAAGGTACTTACACATACAGGATAATGACTATTGCCAGAGATAAACGTTGTGTCTGTCGAGATTAACTAAGAGAGTTCTGTTAAAGAACAAAAGACTCCTCAATAGCATAAAGCACACCAATTGTAACCCTGAACTGTTGCTGTTTATACATTGCCTTTCTAAGGCATTCTGGTTGTGATAGCAGCTAAAACCAGGCGTCTGTCACTGTTTTCCAACGAGCCAAACAAAAGCTGCTAAGTGCAGACAGAATTTATATAACCCTTTACATAACAGAGCACAATACTTCAAGTAAACACATTTGTTATGCGATTTACAAGTTAAATCACTAATTCTCTGTACATAGAGAAACTCTTGCTAGGAAAATGATGTTAAACAACTGTGTGAACTTGACATGTGTAAGTATGTTCTTAAACATGACCCTTAAATTTACCACCTCATAATGAATCATTTATACCATCTGAGACAGTTTAGATAGCTCACAGGAAGAAAATTCTCATCAAATGACTAAATGTTAAAAGGCAATGATATCTGCGAAGAAAAGTTTGTGTTTGTTAAGGCTGTGATTATTCAGTTGTGCTCAAACTTCATGAAATATTTATGGTGGTATAAGTAGGTCTTGCTTCTATTATAAAAGATGTATAATAAAATCAATGAGAGGAGTAGTGAATGTTGATAGATATGCTATTGCCCACAAGGTATCTCTCAATTGTGAGAACAAAGCAAGTATGGTAGGGGAAAAAAATGGATCACTGATTGGACTGCTAAGCCTCATTAGAAATATAGTTTCAGTATACCAAGACAAGCTTCTTTTCTTTTAAACAAAATGTGGTAGTATGGTTGCTGGTCTGCATATACCAATTTGGATTCAGGTCAAATCATGCCGGCCGGTATAATTAATTTTAGAGTGATTACATTTTATATCCTACTCTTGTTCTAACCATGTAGATGTTCTAATTTAACAATCCATCAAATCGTATTGTGAGATGCCCAAATGCATGGCATCAGACTCGTTTTAGGTCACAGGCCAGATTAGATTAAACGTCACCTTATGCCGGCCGATTTTTGATTTGTTAAACCTTGATGTACCCATGCAGAGCGTAAGCCTTATGCAACTTTGCAAGTTGAAGCCCAAGAGCAACTTTCACTAGATGAAATCAGTAAATGTACTGTAATTTTCTGTCTGGATGTTATCTGTTAATTTTACAGACATTTCACACTGTGACTCAAAGCAAAACACAGGTAATAAAACAAACAAAAAATATACAGTTTCTATGGGGATGTTTTATAGAGTGCAATACATTTTTCAAAGAAATTGCAATAACAATTAATCTTGGAAATTAAATTATAGCAAATACCACAAACAAAATTATAAAGGTTCCACAGCTTTACGGAAAAATAGTCTATTTTGACAGAATTTGTTACATTACACAGAAATTATTAAATAGTTTTTTCATTTAAATGCACTCCAATCATATATGGTTTTCAGTCTTAAATTCTACAATTTTTACATAATTATTTTTCAACTAATCAACTAATGAGCCAAACTGAGCCAAACTTCAGTAAATTACCTGTATTTAAAAATATATATATATATAACACAGCAGCCAAAAATCGAATGTGATGTACTTAAACTAAACCTCAAATTGTATTTGGATATGCACAATCTCCCAGCATCACTAAGTTCTGTCTGTCTACAGAATCCTAAACCAAAGACTCTCTGTGCACAGCCCGTAACATCAAAGAAAGCTGAGCTCATCTCAGGTCATCCCTGGCTTCTTAGCACCAAAAAACCTTCTTTTGTGTGTGCGTGTGTCTGTATGCAGTGGGTATGAGAGGAACGGCAGGACACCTTCCTCCTAATCCAGTCCTCAAGTCACCCTCCTCTCTGCAAGCAGCAGGTGATAATCTTAATCCTGCTCTTGGACAAAAGCACCTACCATGTGATAATGAGACTAAACTGGACTTAAACACCAGTCCATCAAGCTGTTTAAAGTGGGCCAAGTTAGTATGCAATTTTAGCTTATTTTGGTAAAAAGAGCACTAAAAGGTAATGACAAAAACGCAGTGAGAAAAACTAAAACTATTGCCAAATAAATATCCATTAATTAACAGGTTCCATGTTTCATGGTTTACATGTATTTTCTGTTTATTTACCACTATGAATTGAATTATGAGACATTTTTCTCTGCTGTGTTGACTTTTGATGATGAAAATTCAACTCTGCAGTTTAACAAAGTGACTTTTATTGACATTTTTATTAAATATATAATATATATATATATATATATATATATATATATATATATATATATATATATATATATATATATATATATATATATATATATATATATATATATATATATAGATAGTTAAGTCTGTAAAATAACAAAAAAAGTGCTAGGAGTTATGTTTTTTTTTTTTTTGTTATGATTTACAAAACCCACCTAAACAATATATAACCTTAAAATATAAAAAAATGTCAATAAAGGTCACTCTTTCAAACTTTTCAGTATCAAACATGGTAAGAAAGATCAAGATCCCATTAGGGCTGCAGGATATCGGAAAAATCTATTAAGGATGCACAATATATTGGCGGTCATATCGTTATCGGCCAATAAATGCTTTTTTATGTTATCGCTATCGGTTCGATGTCAAAATTAGGCCGATATCTTTAAGCCGATAGATTATGTAATTGTACAGAACTGCCTGCCTCGCACATGCATAGGTAAAACTTGTTCAGACTTGTCCAGTGCACTATAACGGAGCTTTCCTCACATTGTTTATTCCTTCCAAGGTATTTCTTTGTGTGGTATTGCTATGCATTAATAACTCAATAAGTAACCATATTCCTTATCATTGTAGATATGTTTGATAATGAGTGAGTGAGATGAGTGTCATTGTGTATCTTGGTTTAAATCGCCTCAGGAAAAATATTACATGTGTAAACATAATAGCAATGATGCAGATGTGCTAAACAACTGGTTGGGTTGTTTGTAATCTAATATAATTATTTGTTATTATATCAACGCATTGCTTGCCATGTGTTGTTAATGTAAGATTGTATTCAGTTTGATAGGCATATTTATAATGATTATAACGAGCGCGTCTGATGCTATCAGCACTCACACATATAGTGAGCCGACAGAGCCTTCACAGCACACTAAACAGTTGTTTACTGTAAAAAAATATATCATTTTGAAATATTTATCGGCTATAGTGTATCGGTTATCGGCCTCCAAAACTTAAGCGTTATCGGTTATCGATATCAGCTAAAAAATCCATATCGGCGCATCCCTAAATCTGATATTACGATGTTTTATTTTTCTGCAATAAATGTTGCGATATAAATACAGTTTCACAAGATGAATAGCTCTATCTGGCAGTTTTCTGGGGAGGCTAACATTATTCAGGTACAGTAATGCCAACAATGTATTTTCTGCTTTGCATTGTCTTGTTTCTAGTTCAAACATCGGAACAACTCTTAGATCAAGTAAACATATTGTATTATTTTCACCTTCAGAAAAAAATAACTTAAAACTAAGAGTTTTTCCTTAAAACAAGCCAAATGAGCTGCCATTAGGTTAAGTAATATAATCTTATTTTTTGCTTTGAACTGTAGATATTTGGACTAGAAACAAGATAAAAATTATAAGTAAGATTGAATTTTTTCGCATAAATTGTATAAACTCTGTATAAATAATTAAATGCAATTCATCTTTGTCACATCATCATTTGTGGCCGAATGGTTTAAACTCTTGAAATGCTCAGTCACAGGTCTTAAAAACACATGCAAATGATAAACCTTCACTCTATTATGGTTAAACTTAGCAGTGACTCTACAAATCACGTGTTCTGTGGATCCAGTTCAATTATAATTCAGACTCAACATTGCACATTTTGCGATGTGACTACTGTATTGCGGATGAGCACATTGTGATATTGATGCTGAAATGACATATTGCGCAAACCTATATCTCATAGTGCAATTCAAAATCACAATTCAATTGAAAAAAAAAAAGCATGAATCACAAACTAATAATGGATATTAATTATGGATATTTTTTCCTGACCTCACAGTAGGGGTTATCTTAACATCAACTCTGCGGTGGCACCTCTATGAGTGGCACAATTTATTTGTTTTATGGTATACTGTACTGTAGTAATTCATAAACACCAATGTTCGAGCCAGAATAGAAGACAAACAATGCTGTTTTGGATGCTTCACAACAAACCAACAACAATACAATGCTTTTATGCCTTCCCTGATGGTAGAGGTATCTGTAATTTTGCCAATAGTAACACAAAAATTCTTCTGCACACTTTTGGAAATAAAGATACTAAAGCAGTCATGATAGACTACTTAAGTTTAATTTGTTTCCCAGAGGCTTGTTTATGATCTAGCATATGGAAGTTCATGACATTTTGCATGTGGTTAAAGATAGCAAACACTGATTGGTCATGAATGAGCGTGTAGTCTGATATGTGCAGTATCTTATAAATGGCATGACATGAATTTGAGTCAAAAATGCATTTGATACAACAGGCAAAAAAAAAATGAGTGTCGTCTGAAACTGCATTAGGATTAGGGTTTGGTTTAGATTTAGCTTCAAGTAATTATGCATAATGTACTGGTAATACTCTTACATGTACATGTAACAAGAAGACTGTAAAATAAAATATTACAGAAGTGTCATGGGTTCTAAAAAGAACCTTTCAAGGAACTGTTATCTTTTCTTAGTCTGTTCGGATAACATTTCACAAATTATATTGTGCTGTACTAAGACACCCAATGTACTATTCAGCTTTTTTTAGAAGGAAAAGTGTGGTAAGTTATGCATTTTTTAAGTTTGATACACTATTCACGTGTTTTAACTGAATAACAGATGGATGTAATCTTGCATTTTAAGAAAAATCTACACATTTCAGCATCAGAGGGTTTCTATTATGATTTCTCTAAATCTGATATTTCATTTTTTTTAGAATGGCAATGAAACATGAACCAAAGAGTTTTATGAGTGGCAAGGGAGATTTTTGTCATTCAACATAAAACATTATGGACTTACAGCTGCCAAATTTGAGCGGGCAGGCATGGGCATCCATAGGGAAATCTTCCAACTGCATTGGACACTCCGCTGATATGGTCAATCTGAAGAGAGAAACATGAAGATATGATTGAATGGATCAACTGTAAAATCCAACAGTCAACTTTATCAAATGAAATGAGTGTAGATAACTCAAAATTGACTGAAAGTTAATTCTACTCATTTGAGTTTTGAACTCAGTGTTGAAGGTAAGGAGTTCATTAAATACATCATTACTTCAACTTAAATGGAGTAATTTCACTGTACTCATATAGATTAGTTTAACTCAAATGGTTTGTAGCAATTGTTTTCCACAAACAGTTTAAGTTGCCTTAACTTATTGGGTTTTACAGTACTCAGCTGGTTTGAGTTCTCTTTATTTATTGAGGGTTTACTGTGCTCAAATTGCTTCGTTTACTCAAATGGATTAAGTTCACAGTACTCAGGATTCATTTTTTAACTTAAATGGTTTGTTGCATAGGTTTCCTCAAACGGTTTGAGATACCTTAACATTTTTAGGGTTTTACAGTGTATGAACTTGAGAGAATAGAAATGTCTTAACTCACTGTTGCCACACACTAGAGCACTAAATAACTGATTGAAGCTAATTCAGTCACACTTTACAACAAGGTTTTAGTTAATAAGAGTTAATGTATTCACTAATATAAATTAAGAATGAACACTACTTTAAAGCATTCATTAACCATCGTTCAATATTTACAAATGCATTATTAAAATCCTAAGCTGTATGTAATCAGGTTCTTTATAACATCTAAAATAAAATACTTTCAAACTAGAGATCAAAAAAATGGTGAATGCAGGAGAAAATGTGGAAATGTATTGGCTGATCATTTCCACATATTTTGGGAATGTAATATTATACACACATATTGGCAAGATTTAAATAAAGAGATTAATGCAATAATGGGATTGAATCTTGAGTGTAATTTTAAAACTATGTACCTGGGAATTTACTCAGCGAAAATAGCAAAAAATGATGCATATCTTCTAAACACACTAATAACTAGCAAAAAGGCAATTACTGTTCAAAGAAATGGCTCAAGGAAGATCCTCCATCTGTAGGCGAATGGTATGATATTGTTAAAGAGGTGTATGACACGGAAGTACTGACATTTTCCTTGAGACAACAAGCCTATAAAATTTCTGCATACTGGGGTAAATGGTTGAGAAGAAATGTATTGTTTTAATTTTGTTGTGATGCTTTTACTTTATTTATATTTGGAGCCTGTTGATCTTTAAATACGTAACCCTTAACAAAATTTTATATAGCAACATTTTATCAATGATAAATACGAATGTACAGTAAATAAGATTGTATTCGGTGACCGTTGACACTTATATTGTATGTCTTTTTTGTTTCCATGTTCCTTTAAAAATGTTTGTTTGTTTGTTTGTTTTATTGTTGTTGTTTTGTTCTGAATCGTTTTAAAAAAGGGAAAAAAAATAAAAAAATAATAATAATCCAAAGCTGTGCTTGTTAACATTACCGTAGTCAATGCTCTGAGATAAATAACACTAACAATGAACAACTTTATTTTCATTAACTAACATTATCAAAGATGAGTAAATGCTGCAATAAATGTATTGTTCATTGTTTGTTCATGTTGTAAATGCAATAATTAACATTATTAAATGGAACCTGTTTGTCAAGTGTTACCGAAAATCCTCTTAATGTAGCTAAAATAGCTGGTGTGTATTATTAGGAAGACTGAGCTTGCGTGTGTATATTGAATGCTCTTAGATGTATTTATAGAACAAGGGTGCCATCGTGTGCCAGAACTAGGAATGCTGCCAAACTGGTGAAGTAAAGCACTGCTAATTCTGGCTTTGCTTATAATGACACACACACACACACACACACACACACCAATCTCACCGACACACACATACAAATGGCATTTCCTATTCAGTTACTCTCATTTTTCATTCATGTATGATTCCAATGGATTTAGAAAGTTGTACACAGTAGAATTTAAAATACTGTGATGATTTTGAGTTGACATCGCCACCTACTGGAACATTTGAGGACTACAAGAGAAAAAATGAGTAAGGTGTTCACTACTTAAAGTTCTATCACAAATTAGTATCCTGTACACTGATAGTTTCAGCTTTATTAATTTAAAAATAAATCACTTTTTAATATACCTTCTGTTTTAAACAAAGTTGGTATTGATATTTATATAAAGAAATAATTTTGTAAAATATGATGCTTTTTATTAAGCATTTTTATTCAGACATCCAATACATATATATAGTTATTGAAAATAGACTAAATATAGTATATTAAAGTGAGTGTATTAATAAATTACTCTAAATATAAATACAGTTGAAGTCGGAATTATTAGCCCCCCTTTGAAATTGTTTTTATTTTTAAATATTTCCCAAATGTTTAACAGAGCATAATTTTTTTACAGTTTGTCAGATAATATTATTTCTTCTGGAGAAAGTCTTATTTAAAGTATTAGCCCCTTTAAGCTATTTTTTTCGATAGTCTACAGAACAAACCATCATTACACAATAACTTGCCTAATTACCCTAACCTGCCTAGTTAACCTAATTAACCAAGTTAAAGCTTTAAATGTAATTTTGAGCTGTATAGAAAAATATCTAGTTATTATTAATATTATTTACAGTCACAATGGCAAAGATAAAATAAATCAGTTATTAGAAATGAGTTATTAAAACAATTATGATTAGAAATGTGTTGAAAAAAATCTTCTCTTAGTTAAACAGAAACTGGGAAAAAAGTAAATAAACAGGGGGCTAATAATTCTGACTTCAACTGTACACTCTCAGAAATAAAAGTACGCGAGCTGTCACTGGGGTGGTACCTTTTCAAAAGGTACACATTTGTACTTGAGAGGTCCAAATTGGTACCTCAAATGTATATATTACTACCTACAAATTTTAAGAGGAACACTTTTGTAGCTTTTAGGTACTAATATGTACCCTTGGGGTAATAATATGGACCTTTTAGGTACAAAATTGTATCTTTTGAAAAGGTACCACCCCAGTGACAGCTCGTGTACCTTTTATATCTGAGAGTGTACATTATACCTAATACAATTGTTTTTGTTATTATTTATATGTATATTATATATTGTATTATATATTCCTTAATATAAACATATTACAATAAATATTTATTATAAATATTACATATAAGAACTTAATAACTGGTGTCACTACAGTGGCAAAATGTTATTATTTATTTTTGAAAACAACACACTGTCTTTAAATAAATCTTAAAATCATTATACTTCTCAAAATAAAAGTTATTGCTCAGAATAAATAAGTCCTTCTCCATGAAATCGCATAGTTGCCTTCGTAATTTAGGGGATTTTTCACAATGGGTTTCCTTGCTATGAAAAAAGGGGAGGGGGGCCTGATGAGAAGACTGCAGTGACTCTGCAGTGTCTGAATCTACTATCCTGTAGCCCCCTCTAGTGGACCACTTGTAAAAAACACATTAGAAACACTACAATATAAGTTTTCCTGAAAAGGTTAAATGTGTTAAAAGTGATGAAAATGGATTTTGCAGATAAAGAACATTAATTCATTCTATCTGAGACCGCTCATATGAATTAATTATTGTTACTCCATCGAACAACCCCAAGATTCCATGCAAAGAAATAAATTCTATCATGTGTCTGCTGGCTGCAGAAAGTCTGTTTGAATCAATGTTCAATGGCGGCTGCTAAAGCAAAAGTCATCAGCAAAGCCATTTAGAGCAGCAGTTATATGAGATCAAGGCTGATCATAGCTAGCATTACCATAATACATGATGGAGGCCTTATTATGCCACCCCGTAGTCGTTAAACCTTCCCCTTGACATCCCGTCTAGAGCCCATTATTGGTGTAAGCCAAGCAATAAGATGTCGGCACTGACAGAGTAATGAAGGGTTTGATTAGTAATGGGGTTTTTTTATGGCAGATTCTGATTGCAGATTTATTTTTATACGCAAATTGTTATATTCTGAAATTGGTTTGATTTTTGTATTTTTATAAAATAAAAAAGTTCTATAATTTCAAAATATATAGTAAAATGATGAGCTTTGTGAAATTATGCTACATCAAAAAACACCTGTAAAAAGAGCAGACAGACTAAAATAAAAATGCAATTTCTCTCTCTGCCTGTAGGTGACACTTAAAAACAGCAAGAATAACTCTGCTTCCTTGGTGCTGCAAACAATGCAGCTGCTCTAATATTCAATGTTTATGCTTAATAACATCTAAACTTTTCGGAAAACAGTTGATAATTTAAATACTTCCTTTCAGTGTTGCCAATTATTGACCTTATTCTTTCACATACTAGCGGGCACATCCATTAGAACCTTATAGGCTCATTGACTTTTTGGCTGTAAAGCTGATTGATGTTGCAAACTTGTATTTTCTTATAATAATATATTATTTGTATGTACTGTCATAAACAAAGTTGTTTGAAGAGCAAGTAGTTTGACCATTTACTTTGCATGTCTCAAAGACGGCCTGTTTTTTTTTTTTTACATAAAATAATGAATTTTGCAGAACAGTGACAAGGTTGCATAATAAATCAATGATCATAAAAAGTTGTGCTTATTGTTCCATGTGTGGGCATAGACCTCTATATTGTAAAATACATACTATGAGTCTAATTTGACTTTGTTTTTAAGTTATATGTATATGTAGATACAAACATGGTGTATATTGGTATAAGCTAGATCTGCCAGTTTCAGACAGTCAACTGAATATGCTGACAAAATGGTACAAACCATTACAGGGATGGTGAAATTATCATTATTATAAATTTTAAAGATATAGATCAATTCAAAATATTTTGACTGGTTCTGGGCATCTTATTATGCAACACAGTGGCTCAGTGGTTAGCACTGTCGCCTCACAGCAAGAAGATTGCTGGTTTAAATCCCGGCTAGGCCAGTTGGCATTTCTGTGTGAAGTTTGCATGTTTTCCCTGTGTTCATGTGGGTTTCCTCTCTGGTTTCTCCCACAGTCCAAAGACATGCGGTATAGGTAAATTGGATTAACAAAATGTGACGTAGTGTATGAGTGCATGTGTGAATGCGAGAGTCTATGGGTGTTTCCCAGCACTGGGTTGTGGCTAAAAAACATATACATAAAACATATGCCGGTAATAGTTGGCAGCTCATTCCACTGTGGTGACCCCTGATAAATCAGGGACTAAGCCGAAGAAAAATGAATGAATGAATGAATGAATGAATGAATGAATGAATGAATGAATGACATTATTTATTTTGACATCCTTCAGCATGGGATCACACATGGTGACCTCCCTAATATTTTTTTTTCTCTAATATTTCTGTCAGTGAGTTTTTCCAAATACAACCATAAATCATTCATTAATTTTCCTTTGGCTTAGTCCCTCTTATTCATCAGGGGTCGACACAGTGGAATGAACCACCAACTTATCCAGCATATGTTTTACACAGAGGATGCACTTCCAGCTGCAACCCAGTACTGGGAAACATCCATACACACTCAATCACACACATACACTACGGCCAATTTAGTTTATTCAAGTCGCCTATATCGCATGTCTTTGCACTCTGGGGGAAACCAACAACCATAATCCACACATAAAATGAAATCAACAGATGCACAAATCTACAGTATTGACTGAAGTGTATGTACTGAAATGAGTTGTTCGCTCTAGCTTTGGAGTTTTCACAGATTAATTTAACATATATGCTGCTAATTATTCGACTTTCTGAAACATGTAAAACTATGCCCAAACACAAATGTCTTTATTTAATGCTGAAAACATCACATAATCACTGAAGTATGAAATCAGCTTAATATTTGTTAAATTTGCTAATTTAATAAGTTAATGCAAAATATGATTTTCAATGGGTATCCGGAAATTCCCATAAGGTAACACCTTTGCTGCCATTGCAGACCAGTACAGCCTGTCTGTCTTTTGCTACATCTATGCTCCTTCTCTGGCCTCTGTTAAAGCCTCAGATTATACAACCACTCACTCACTATCCTTTGTCAAATCAAGCCAAATCAAATGAAATCAAATCATATTAAATCATTGCAGTGTAGTTTGTAAGTCTGAAATAGACATCGGCCAAATTAAAACAATGAAAACTGTCTGGTTCCCATCTTTTTTTTTTTTTTTTGCTCCATATATTGTCATAGAAATTATTGCAATAAATGATATTATTGTCATTTTAAAACCATTTTACAACACTGATTGTATAATAATTATACAAGGTTATTTAGATTACGTGATTTGATGTTAAGTAAATATATTACGTTGACACCGGTGATGTAGAATGTAAATGACATTTTTCACTGTCACTGTTAAGGAAGGGGGCTACAGCTTCGAACTAAGCACATTTGGGCAACTTTATTTTCCAAACTGTCAGTAGTTTTTAGGGACATTTTAGTGAAAGTTCACCTTTTCTATTTTCTAGTATAAACGTCGTTTCTAAGAGGTTCCCAAATCAGATAAAATGTTAGTGACATTAATTTTTTGTAAACACGATGAGCGATATACTATATTTATTCATTCATTTTCCTTCGGCTTAGTCTCTATTTAGGAGACTATTTTCAATCAAAATAATTGAGGTGGGTGGCGCAGTGGTGCAGTGGGTAGCACGTTTGCCTCACAGCAAGAGGGTCGCTGGTTCGAGCCTTGGCAGGGTCAGTTGGCGTTTCTGTGTAGAGTTTGCATGTTCTCCCCGTGTTCGCGTGGGTTTCCTCCGAGTGCTCTGGTTTCCCCCACAGTCCAAAGAAATACGGTACAGGTGAATTGGGTATGCAAAAATTGACCATAGTGTATGAGTGTGTGTGTGAATGAGTGTGTATAGATGTTTCCCAGTGATGGGTTTAGGCAGGAAGGGCATCTGGTGTGTAAAACATATGCTGGATAAGTTGGCGGTTTATTCCGCTGTGGCGACCCCAGATTAATAAAGGGACTAAGCCGAAAAGAAAATGAATGAATGAATAATTGAGGTGTACTGTACATGTGTTGCATGATAAGTCGATATATTGATTGCCAAATGTGCACACAAAAATGGCAATTGGCATTTAGTAGGTTTTAAGCAAAAAATGTCAGATTCCGATTTCTGGCTGGTCGATCGGTGCTTATTGCCAAACAACTCCAACTTCTTAAAACCCCCATCATCAGCATCTGAGGTTGAAAGGCCCATAGTAGGATCTCTGACTGGAAATCCTGCGAGGATGTAATTAATGAGACAGTACACGTGAGGCGCTGTTCCCCCGGTTAATCAGCGCAGGGCCTTCATCTCTGACAGCTTCATGATGAATTGCTGTATTGGAGAAATGAAGGACTGTCCTCTAAACTCAACCTCCATTCGACCAGCTCACACAACTTTATCAAAAGCAGCCATATGGGAGGCGAAGGGCTCACTGTGTACTTACTGAAGGTTTAGTGCTGAGCTCAGCATTGCTGGATGTGGAGACGAAACGATGTGGCACTTGGGCCTTGACAAATCACAGGAGCTCATAGCTTTATCCTGACGGTGAGCTTTATTTGGTCTGTGATAGCCTATTAAGGCTCATAAATTATTATTTTTGTCCTTCCTTTGGCTGTCTTACAAATTTCACAAGAGCGTTCAGACAGAAGTCTGTGTCCGTAAGTAACACTGGTCGATTCTGTGCTAACACAACAGTGGGTTTGATTATAAATAATGTACAATGCTTAAAACATTAGGTTAGGCTAAAATAATAGGTTTCCTTAAATATTAAACAGCTGATATTGCAATGCAGTTTTTAGTTATAGAAATATCTGGGTCAAGAAGAATCAAAACAATAAAAGCGTAATACAGGCTCTGTACACTAACCGACCACTTTATTAGGTACACCTTACTAGTACCGGGTTGGACCCCCTTTTGCCTTCACAACTGCCTTACAGTGCAGGATGGATCCATGCTTTCACGTTGTTGATGCCAAATTCTGACCCAAACATCTGACTGTTGCAGCAGAAATAGCGACTCATCAGACCAGGCAAAGTTTTTCTAATCTTCTATTGTCCAATTTTGGTGGCACTTGGTGTGGTCTTCTGCTGCTGTAGCCCATCCGCCTCAAGGTTGGACATGTTGTGCGTTCAGAGATTCTCTTCTGCATAGCTCGATTGTAACAAGTGGTTATTTGAGTTACTGTTGCCTTTTTATCAGCTGGAACCAGTCTGGCCATTCTCCTCTGACCTCTGGCATCAACAAAGCATTTGCGTCCACATAACTGCCGCTCGCTGGATATTTTCTCTTTTTCAGACAATTCTCTGTAAACCCTAGAGAAGGTTGTGCATGAAAATTCAAGTAGATTAGCAGTTTCTGAAATACTCAGACCAGCCGGTCTGGCACCAACAACCATGCCACGTTCAAAGTCACTTAAATCACCTTTCTTCCTCATTCTGATGCTCTGTTTGACTGCAGCAGACCGACTTGACCATGTCTACATGCCTAAATGCATTGAGTTGCTGCCATGTGATTGGCTGATTAGAAATTTGCATTAACAAGCAGTTGGACAGGTGTACCTAATTAAGTGGCCGGTGAGTGTATTTTTCATATATTACATTTTTTTTCTTCATTTTAACTACAGTTTACAGAAGAAGCCAACGCAATCTCACAGCAATTCGTAACTTTTTGATTTAGTGGCTAATTCGTATGAATTTGTACGATATAATTCGCACAAATTAGTACGATTTGCTCATCACCCAATGACGGTTGGGGTTAGGGGTGGGGTTAGGTGCCACGCCTCCTTTTTAAAATCGTACATTTGAACTCGAACTCGAACTCGTACTCGTACTCGAATTCGTACGAATTAGCCACTAAACTGACAAAACGTAAAATACTTACGTTTCCTCGTGAGATCAGGCTGGAAGAAGTACATTAAATGTCATTCAGCATAAGAATATCTAATAAAAAATCTTATATTATCATTAATCATTAGAAGACATATTAAAAAAATACTCTTTTATAAGATGTTTTTAATAAATTAAAATGTAAGTAACATATAGTAAAATAAAAGTAAAATATAGTGTCTCACGGTGGCTCAGTGGTTAGCACTGTCGCCTTAAAGCAAGAAGGTCACTAGGTTCAAGTCCCGGCTGGGCCAGTTTGGCATTTCTGTGTGGAGTTTGCATGTTCTCCTCGTGGGTTTCCTCCAGGGGCTCCAGTTTCCCCCACAACTCCAAAGACTATAGGTGAATGGAATGAGAGTGCATAGGTGTTTCCCAGTGATGGGTTGCAGCTGAAAGAGCATCCGCTGCGTAAAACATATGCTGGATAAGTTGGTGGTTCATTCCGCTGTGGAGACCCCTGATTAATAAAGGGACTGAGCCGAAAAGAAAATGAATGAATGAATGAATGAATGGCCGTAGAGTATGAGTGTGTGTGTGGATGAGTGTGTATGGGTGTTTCCCAGTACTGGATTGCGGCTGGAAGGGCATCCGCTGCGTAAAACATATGTCGGAATAGTTGGTGGTTCATTCCGCTGTGGTGACCTCTGAAATAGAGACTAAGCCAAAGGAAAATGAATAAATAAAATGTAAGTACTGTGTTTCAGAATAAATTTTCTTTCTTTTTCAAACATAAGCTTACCCATAATCTAAATGTCATGTTTACTTCGATGTGTTCGTGACATTTATTTGTAACTATTAATTGTGAAACTGTATTTATTAAAACGGTATATAAAACTAAAATATTCTTTACATTTTTACAATGCATGTTTGCTTACTGCAGCATTTGCCTCAACGTTAAGCTCAAGCTAAAAAGTTATTTTAAAAACATGGCAGATCTTTCAGAAGATTTGACAGTTTCTAGAACATCTCCCTTTTGTTCGGTCTCATAACCTCCTTTTTAACTCTAATAAAAGACTGTAGACTGCATTCCACTTTTAGAATGTGGGTGGTGAAACAGTTTTGCCCTGCTTTTTCATGGCAGCTAAGGTGCTCCTTTCCATCTCAGCAGGAAAAAGAAAAAAGAAGAAAAACCTTACTGCTGATCACTTTTCCGGAAACAATGTGCGCGTTAGAGAGTGGTGAAAGGCCCTTTTAATGGTTTGCACTGTTAGGAAATGCAACACTGGGCAGAGTTTATTGTAGGCAAGCTACAATAGCTCCACCATTGATTTCTAAATGACACGCTCCGAGTCATTTCCTCTCAGAGTCATTAATGTTTGATTGATGATCTCCTTCAATCTACCATCTAAAAAAGCAGCTCTATCTAAAGCTTTATCAATTGAATAATTTTGTAATATGCGTTCGGTCCCACAACACAGACAATCAAACAGCTAAAAACAAAACGGTGAAGAATCCTAAATGAGAAAGAAATGAATTTTCCACAGATGAAATGGTCCATGTTCTTTGCCTTTCTTATTTCTTTTTACTTTGCTTTAGCCCCGCTACATGAAAGCTAATTGTTACTTCTGTGCAAAACCTGCCTAATTCTCCACTACATTTGATTTGGAGTTAATAAACGCTAATAACTAATATACAATGGATCATCTTAAAAGTTTAAGAAATCCTCAAGTACTTTTTTTGAGATTTTAACAGATTTGTGTGTGCTAAGCATCAATTAAGACAATGTTAGGCCATGTTAGCTTTAATTGTGGGGAAAACTGGATAATTTCAAGCTTTTGTCAGCTAATTTTATCTTCCGGGTTTAAAATCATTTTTGGGGCGGGATCAAGATCGGTGACGTATCGCTCATATGCCTGTCCAGAGATGATGTGTCGGTTTTTCATTATTATTCATAACTGAGTTTTCTTTTCCTATGAGAAAACCTTTCTTCTTAATTATTCATGACAGCACGTGCTGTCCAGACCTGCCAAGCTGTGAAACCGCGGCCGCGCACGGCACAGTATTTAGCCGTTCATGAAGGGTCGCATGTGTTTGTTTCCATGATCCATGGGGTTTGTTCCATGGTTTCCCCCTTGATGCTGTCAGGGCCGATACTGCAAAGCTGTTTGTGTGTAGCAATTATTTTTGTCAGGAGAGCTGTAAGAAAATTGGAGAATGGTGGACTTTGTCTTTTGTTAGTTGAGTTTGTTACCATTCAGACACATTGCCTATATCCGTGCTGCTGTGATCGCCTATGTTTAAAATCCTTTAGATTACCGGCAGAGTTAATGATTGAAATAGATAGGGCAAGAGACCTGCTGCACTGCTCCACTGTGTCTGCATTTAGATGCGGGAATTCAGGAAGAGAGAAGTCCTCCTCATTTTTAGTGTTTATATAAACATGATTATCTTAATAATGATATGACAAATTGTGGTTATGTGTATATTCATTCATTTTCTTTTCAGCTTAGTCTCTTTATTAATCTGGGGTCGCCACAGCGGACTGAACCACCAACTTATCTAGCATATGTTTTACGCAGCGGATGCCCTTCCAGCCGCAACCCAACACTGGAAAACACAGATACACTCTTGCATTCACACACATACACTACGGTCAGTTTAGCTTATTCAATTCACCTATAGCGCATGTCTTTGGACTGTGGGGGAAACCAGAGCACCTGGAGGAAACCCACGCCAACAGGGGAAGAACATGCAAACTCCACACAGAAATACCAACTGACAAAGCCGGGACTCGAATTAGTGACCTTCTTGCTGTGAGGCGATCTTGCTACACACTGCGTCACTGTGATGCCCGCGTTATGTGTATATATAACGAAATATGTTATATGAAATTACGAAAATTATTCAAAATAATTAGTGTTTATTTCTTTACCTTTGTAAACTATAAAATCATGGGTCTCCTCACATTTTGTGTCTGATTTTTTTTTTTTTTTGTCTGTTTTTGTGAGCCAACTGACAGTTGTTTGTTCCCCTCATTTTTCCCTGCTTTTGCCGGCCACACCCACTCCTCCCACTGCTCGCAGTTCTCCACGCCAATCATGAAGCATTTTTTGAAAAAATTCTGAGGTAGACTTGAACTGAAAAGAGGGGGGTTTCATGACCCTTTAACAGTAACCTCGGAAAGGACTAAATACGTAACCACCGCGATCTAAACAGTATTAGAATTGTGCACATTAAAATTCAGCACTTAATCAAGCAGATTCTACTACAGAGTAAATTTAGTATTGATGCCATTTGAGAACAACAATAGCATCTTTTATACAGCACTAACACAGCAGTGCATGGTACTTGGCAGTAGATTGTTGCTGATGATAGCATTGAGAGCAGAAACTGTGTGTGCGTGTGTGTGTGTAACAGAGAGAGAGAGAGTGTGTGTGTGCGTGTGTGTATGTGTTCTCTCCCTCTGCCCTGGTACTGCGAGTAATGGAGCAGACAGTCTGTGAAGAACAACTCAACAACAGGGGCATAAAACACAGCCACATGCCCTCTTTCGCTTTCTCTTTTTCCTTTGTTTCTATTTCTCGGTCTCACCCTGCTCTTGTTTTATTTACCATGGAACACCTTTTGTTGGATCACCCCTGGAAGACTGGTCCACAAAGGCAGGGCACATAGAGAACATAAAATAAACCAAATACAGTATGAACTAGGGCTGGGAGATTAATCGAAAAGTATTCAAAATCGACATTCAGAACCTATAATAGATCAAAATTTGAAGGTCAATTTTTTCAATGATTTTCCTACCGCGTGTGGAGGCTCTGTTTACACTTCTACGTCGAGCACAGCGTATGGTCTGGCGCAGGCTTCACACGGTCGCATACCCCTCGCCGAAGCTGACCTCTTAAAAAACGTAACTACATGTCACAACGACACATAGGGCAAGCTCTGTGATTGGTCAGCTAGGTAAAGTTGACGAATGTGGCCAGCGCGAAGAGGGCAAAAAATAAAAAATAAATAAATAAATAAATAAATAAATAAAAGAATCATTCATTAAACATAATCGAGTTAAAATATTAAATTAATCGATATTTTAATTTTAGGCATGTACCATGGTTTCCGCTACATTCATTCTTCCATGGCGGGGCACCACACCAAAATTAATTCCGCCACGGCTACATTACAGCTTCTCAATCAAAACATTCAGTTTTTTTTTTTTTTTATACCGGGTTATAATCGCAGCAAAACGTATTTAAAGGTAAGTGAATTATAACAGCACAAACTTTTCTGAAATCGAAGTAGTGCTGTGCATTATTTGTTTAACCCTTTAAGGTGACATGTTGACTGACTGACTGACTGACTGACAGGTGTGTGATGCGTAAGGGCAGCAAACACGACGTAGCTTTCAAGAGTTCACACTTAGCTGATGATTGGTAATAAAGCGTGTTTGGCATGCTGTCCCGGGAGAGAGCCCTGAGCTCAGAATATCCTTGAGCCCGAGGCTTCCTCCCGTTTGTAGGGCGACAGGAGAGTCTGAGCTCAGGTGGTCTCAAGAACTCCCCTGCTTTGAACTACTGTATATATGTGGCTAAGAGTTGCCTTAGGATGCTATTTTGGTTAGTCAATTTTTCTATGGTGCCTGTCTTTGAACGGTGGGAGGAAACCGGAGAACCCGGGGAAAACCCACTCGAACACGGGGAGAACATACAAACTCCGCACAGAAACGCCAACCAGCCCGGAAGGAACGGACCAGCGGCGTTCTTGCTGTGAGGCAACAGTGCTACCCACTGGCCACCGTGCCGCCCTATCGGAGAAAGGGAGGAGTAGGGGTGGAAGGGTGGATTCTTCAAACGAAGATGACTGGAGCAAAGCGCTCTGGTACTTTATAGTGTGTCCGTGTTCATCTGATTGGCGCAATATGCGGAGTTAAGTGATACCAGCTGTGTTCAATCATAAGCACGTGATCCTCTCGAAATTAGTTTGTAAACAAACCACACTTCAGTTAAGATGAACACAGTTTGCATAGTTATACTTTATAGATAAAAGTCTATGGTTCTGCATACAATGATTTTATCTTGCTAAAGTTTATGGTCGTTTCACTTTACTTCAGGACACATTAATGCCGCTCTGTAGGTCTGTTGGAGACATTCATAAATATTCCTAGCAAATCTAATATATGTTGAAGACATACTTGTTACATAAAGCACTAAATTGCACTTCAGCAGTGTATATTTGAGGGCGCGCAAGATGTTTTGTACGCGAACAGAGGAAATCGGCACGCAAGCAGAGATTCGCATGCTCGTATTACATGAATGCGATCTCGACTTGAAAAACTGCGCTCACGACATTTGTCATTGAAATAACGCCATAGGTAGTTGGTAGATCTGTGTAAAAGGTCTGCCGCCACAGCTGGAAAAAAATCCTAGAGGAAACACTGCATGTACATTTTGGAAACAATATATTCACGGAGATTTATAAAAGCAATAATTAGTTGCCTCTGTATGTTATAGCATCATTCTAAAATAAAGCCTATTTAACTGCCTGTAAAAAGTTTTTTGCAAATAGTAGTTACAGATTAAACTCATAAACCTAACTGACTAACATAATGAGTAGAGCCAGACAGAATCTGCAGATATTTTTTGCTATTTCTGTGGAGAATTTTGTAAAAAAAAATCTGCGGATTTATGCATTTACTTTGGGAGTGTCGTAACTAAAAACTTAAAATATGAAATGAAAACATAATAGCTTTTTAACTTTTAATGTTTACAATGCAAATCCATCTAGATCCACTTATTTGGTAAACAAAGTCTCTCATATAATATATCTACTAAAAGACAGAAAATATTACTTTACAAACTGTATTGTAAATAAATGAATTGAACACTTTCATATTAGTCAATAATACTACTGAAATTAATTTAAAAACTGAATGAATATAAATTTACACACATTTACACAAGTACATAAATAGACTCAATGATGGGCCAAAAATTTGCAGAAATCTGATTCCGTGTGGGCCTAAGAGGTATTATAAAAAGTAAAAAAATGACATGAGTTTTGGAAGTGTCAGTGAACTGAATATTACCAACAAATCAGTAACATTTTGCGATTGTGTTTTTTGTGTATGTCTTTTCCAGCAAAAGTATGAATTATAAGAGGAAAATAATATATGAGTGGCTCCTTTCTGAATAATTACTCTACCTATTTATTTATATTGGCATACTATATATCTCATACTATATATCTGTGTATGTATGTGTGTGTATATACTGTATATATGCACGCAGTTTATACTGTACCTAGACAGTAATTATTGCTGTCAATTAGGGCTGCATGATATTGGAAAAATCTGACATTGCGATATTTTCTTTTTCTGCAATATATATTGCTATATAAATATAATTACACCAGATGACTATTTGGGGGGGGATCACACTTTTACGTGATGATTTAGTTAGGGAGTGCATCTGCATAAAATATACAAAATGATACAAAAATACACAAAATAATATAATTTAAAGCACAGATGAAAACAATAGAACAAAGATAAAAATTAAAAAGAGCACTATAGCTTTCGGATGAGTATTGAGATAGAAATTCAATAATCAAATGTAAAATAACAGTGTCTTCACTGTATAACCATATAAACCCAATTAATCAAATCTAATTTAATTGTTAAAGCAGAAAACTTTATAATGTCTTGTGTCCAAATGGTTTAAATGAGCTTGAAATCTCTTAAGATCCTGCGATATGACTATTGCAGATTCCCACATTGCGATATCAATGCTGAAACAATATATTGTGCATCCCTATTGTCGATATTTTTGTTAAGTCAATTAGGCGTGTGTAAGGCTATTGGTTTGCATGGGTCATTTACACTAGCCCTGCACAATATTGGAAAAAAACTGACATTGCAATGTTTTGTTTTTCTGCGATATTTGTTGCGATATAAAAATAATTGTACAAGATTGGGAAAGAATTCCTAATTGTAATATTGATTGGAATCATTTGTAGTTGAGTGCAAAAATATAAATGAAAATGTGCTAAAAAATAAATTAAAGCTCAGATGAAAACAACAGAACTAAGATACTGTAGCAATTAAATAAACAATACTTTAAAGTTTTTGGTTGGACTGTATTGAAGTATAGAAATTCAATAACCAAATGTAAAATAACCCTGAATCGTCTTTATTCTATTGTATTAAATAATTAAACACAATTAATCTTCACTAAAGTGACAAACTTTATCATTTACTGTGCCAAAACTGTTTAAATTATCTTGAAATCTTACAGTACAGGTCTTGAAAAACACATCCAAATAAAAGTCTTTCATATTATTATTAGAGTTAAACTCCACAAATCGCATGTTCTGAACTGTATTATCTGGTTAATCATAATCCCAATTTGACATTGCATATCCTGCGATGTGACTATTGCAGATTCGCACATTCGAATGATATTGATGCTGAAACGATATATTGTGCAGCCCAAATTTACTCTGAGGTAAACAAACAAAACAAAAATTTTAGTAAAACTAGTAAATAAGGTCTCAGGTCTCTGATCTCAAATCACAAGAGCACACCTTAAAGATTCTATTATTTTGACCTCAAGAATAAAGCTACTAATTGTATTCTAGCATAAAACTCTGAGAATTGTTTGCATTTTGAGAAATCATCCATAATTTAAAGTATTATTCAAAGTCTATATAGTTTAGCCCTTGAAATATAAAGAGAATAAATAATCTAAAGCATGAAAAAACCACTAATGAAACCGGAAATTCATGTGACCTCTTGTGAAAAGACATCAAAAATGTATAGAGCAAATTGTAGGCTTTAGCAGAGGCGAGCTGAACAGTCCCACTGAGACTGTACCATGGAGGAACATGAGCTGTTGAGTTCAGCGGGAGCCGAACTCATGTGTGCTTAACACATCCGTCACGACAGTAGAGGGTTCACCAGTGTAAAGCAAGGGTGAGGAGGCCATAACTGAGATAAAGGTCGAATGTATGACTGTACTACACAAATCCATTCACTCAGACAGCTTTTAAATGACAAAACACACTGGTACCTCATGGTGTACAGTAATGTCCCATCATCCTTCAGTCTCAGGAGCTTGTTGGGTGTTGTCATGTTGTGAGCAATGGATTTTTTGCCGTTGAGGAAAAAGGTGTCGGGTGTCCAGATGTTGCTGGCCAGCAGGTTATTCAGAGGTAGCATCTCCATTGGACCCTTGAAGCACAAACGCTCATCTTTCCAGCTTTGACGGAAAAACACATCAATGGTGTATTCCTGTTAAATGGAAAATATATGCATCATTTGTTGTGAATCTGAGGGCAGGGTCGTCATGAGGGACCCAGGCCCTCCCTGTGATGAAGGGGAGGGGCTCACTAAAACATCCCCATAAACTTTTTCTACAGGGAGCCATGAATTACAGTGACAACCTTGCCTGAAGGCAAAGTCAAAGGTGTCATTTGACTTAGTATAAAAATGAACACTAGTGTCATTCGGTGTCCTGCTTAAAATATTACATTCTGAATTACATTAAATGATGCAGAGGTGAAGTAATTTTACAAATGGAGGTGGGATTAAATGAGGAGGGTCTTCATAAAAAGAGATCTCGGTTGGGATTTTCCATATGTTGAGTACAATGAATGGTGTTTCTTCATCAACAAAAGGATATGATTTAAATACTTACCATCTCCGTGTCTGACACTGGTCCAAAGCTGGTGACAAAGATGTTGGTCTTGATTTCTGTCACTTTCTCTAAGAAGCACAAACAAATATTTATTTAGAAAATATATACACTACCGGTCAAAAGTTTGGGGCCAGGTTTTTTTTTATGTTTTTTTTTTATTCTGTTTATCAAGGTGGCATTTATTAAATGTAAAAAAATGTTAAATTGTTAAATACTTAATCATTAAATATTTATTTATTACTTATTGTATGTATTTTCAAATTAAATCATTAGTGCAGTCATTATTGCTTTTATTACTATTACCATTAATAATAATAATAAAAAAATAAATAAATAAATAATAATAATAATAATAATAATAATAACAGTAATAATAACTAATATTAGAGAGAACATTCTGGAGAATGGAGTAATGAAGCTGAAAATTCATTATTAAAATCACTGGAATAAATTATTAAATTGAATTATAAACTACTTTTAAAGAGTTATTTTATTGTGCAATAACATTTCACAATTTTACAATTTATACTGTATATTTGATTAAATAAATGCAGCCTTGGTGAACAGGAGAAGCTTTAAAACATTTAAAAATCCTACTGACCCCAAACTTTTCACCGGTAGTGTATATATTTTTATAAATAATAATAATAACTATATATATATATATATATATATATATATATATATATATATATATATATATATATATATATATATATATATATATATATATATTAAAGAAAGAAAGAAAGAAAGAAAGAAAGAAAGAAAGAAAGAAAGAAAGAAAGGAGTTGACTTCATTGTTGTGATTAAAAACCACAGTCACAAATATTGTCGTCTTACATAATTACATAAATACATAATTAAATCATTATATAAACACGTCTTTTTAATTTTGACCAATTGTCATTTTCATTTTATGGGACAAATGCACTTATGCAAATTTCAATTATCATATAAATATACACAGATGAATAATGTTTATTTATAACGTCTTTATATAATATTGAATCTGCTGAATTTCCACTAAAGTATGCTTTGATTTGCCCACTTTTTTTCAACGTTAGTTGCATTTATTTTAAATGAAAAGCAATTAATTTCAGTCGCCTGAATGCACTTTCCTTCTCAAAGTACTAAATCAAGTCCAATGCCATCATTTGTCAATTGCCTTCATGCTGCTGCTGCTACAGTTATGAGCTGTGCTCCCTTGAACTCTTTCTCACGTGGAAACAGAGCAGCCTGTGTTTATTCTCTGTCTCTGCCACAATGCCATTCTTTCGACCTCTGAGAACAATGAACCTGCACCTTTGGTAAAGAACGATAGCTTTCTCAAGGTCAGCAGCTACATTCATATCCTCTCTCTCTCTCTTTCTCTCTCTCTCTCTCTCTCTCTCTCTCTCTCTCTCTCTACCTCTCTCTCTACCTCTGTCTCTGGCAAGAACACTGTAATTGAGAGTGCCAGGAAATAGTGGCTGTTTGATTTTTTACAGAGGACCAGGCAATTTCAGCATTCGCTTCTGCTCTGTGCAAATATCTCCTGTATGAAAACATAGATTTTTTTCCTGCTCTATGTACTTTCCTCCCAGTTAGTAAATTGAAAAGAAGCAGCATCTCTCCCTCTCTCTCTCTATCTTTTTTAATGAAAAGTCCTTCATGCCGCTGTCACGAATGGAATGTACAAGCGTTCTCTGTGTTTTTCAAAAAAGCATCTGCCTTTATCTGAACACCTCTTTTCACAATAACTACCAGGTCAATGCCAAGCATCAAAGCCCTATAATACTCAAAGAAAAAAAAACACCTTTCACTGAAGCACGATCTTGCCAAATGTGAAGGTTTTCTTTTCTTTCTTTTTTTTTTGAGGAAAATGGAATGCAGAGTTTACCTCCAAGCCCAGGTCGAAGTCTGTTATCATAGCCATCCAGCAATCCGTCAAGGATTCGTGTGAATACTGTGATGTTATCATTGAGCTCTGACTCTTTAGGGGTCCCTGTAGTTGACTGGGAGAGGCTGATGAACAAGACCACAGAGATAATTAATAACTACAAGTATTATCTCTCGTCCATTAGGCGTTTCAGCCAAGAGCGCAATGATAAAATGGTCATTAAGATATGAATCTATTATAGACATATCAATGTCTTACATTAATTGATTCCTGCAATTAACTAGAATAAAATATGCAGCATGAAATAGAAAGTTAAGTTAAGCATGTACCTCAGATGGCAGGTCAAAGTCATGAACAAAACACCAACCCACAGACTTCTCATTTTGCCGCTGCAGTGTGGTCCATATCCCATACCTGCAAAGAGTCCAGCATAAGAAGTCATTCATTCTTGATTATATATGACCGCATTCATTACAGGTCAAATTAGGACAGCTTTTCATTATTTACATATATAACACTAATTATTGATTAATATTTATTTATATAATTTTTTATTAAAATATTATTTAAAACAAGTTTTTTAATTCAGTTTGTTCGTTTTTTTTTTTTTTTTTTTTTGCAATAAGTGCATATGATTTTGATTTAGTGCATAACCCTTGAATGCCAGTTGGTAAGATTTCTTTCAACACGATCGTGTGTACAAGCTGGAGGTGCGCTGAGTTTGCAGCAGCTGTAATGCTCAGTTTTAACAGCCTCTGGCGTATAAACTTGTCGAACATTTATAGTGACTCCTACAAAGCAGAGTTGAGCAGAGATAGTGGAAAGCCTCGTATCTTACCTTAAATACCTGAATGGTGCAGTGGATCCACGTTGAACAACTGCAACGAATTCCTTTTGAAGCAGTGAGCAAAATCCCGCAACGTTCAGCTTACAGCAGTAGTGCGACGCGTTGTTCTTCTTCTTCAGAAATATCCAGTCTTAACCATACAGGCTCATTGTTCCGTCCTCTTTCACGATCCAGTGACTGAGCAACCGCTGCAGAGCATCCCTTCCTTTGCCTCGGATCCCAAAGACCTCTTCATCACTCCTAAATCCAATTGAACGACAGTAACCAGACAGCCTTTAAAACAGTCTTTGTTTTCTCTCTTCCCTTATTCTCCCTCTAGCCAACACATCCCCTTAACAGACCATTACTTTTCCCCCTTCTTCTCTCTGTGGTAGTCTAGTGTACGACATCTCAACGCTTATCTGCGCAACCGTTGAAGCGTTACAGAGTTTAACAGGATTCTCCGCTTACCGGGTCGCCGGTTTGGACGTCCGATGCTCTCCCGACTATAGCCGGACTGTCACTCCAGTGGCATTTGTTCGTGTTTAGGACCAAAGTAATAGGACGTCACCTCCGCGCGCTGCATAATTACCCCCCGAGGGAAATTTGAGCGGCCGCTTGGGTTCCAAACTTATCTTGTTTGAGCTTATTCAGAGAAAAGCGCGATTAAACTGGCGCCTGCGTGCGGCACAAGCGCGGACGCTCGAAAATGAGTGGATTTCCCAACAATTCTGCTTACTAGGCATTTTGCGCGCGAGCGTTTACCCTCAGGCAGCCCCCCTGCACCAGGCTGTTTAATGAAGACTGGATTCCTCTTCACGCGACCATTATATATCTCCACTGGGGATATTTATGCTTTAAGACTATCCCTTTCTCCCAATTAAAACGGGGTTGTGTATAAAAGAATCGTCCTGAGGCTAAATTAATTTGAAGTCTACTATATCAAAGCATCAAGGTGTCAGTCAAAGGCGCATAGCCTAATATTGATTTGGTAGAGATAAAAATGGTTTCACATAGCAGAGTTGGGAATTGGTTTATGAGTAACAGAGTGGGCTCTAGTAGTAATGAGGACAACCATCAGAGGGAACTCTCATCCCATTTTTTTCTGATGCTGACTATCACTGCAGTGCCTCAGTCGATAAAGGAAAAGCTCTACCTGCTCCAGTTTTTATGTTGTGCATGCTGTAAGTGGAGAGAACTTATTGAACTACTTTCTTTCATAACAACACACTTTGTGCTGATTTGAGGTGACAGGACAACTGGGAAAATTTCTGCAATGTCAGAAAAAAGAAGTGTGAAAATGTGGCATAATGCTTATCTAGTTAAAATGATTAAGATTTAACTTTTAATCTATAACAAGCATTAAAGAATCCCAGTTAAATACACTCACCAACGGTGTACTAGCGGCTTGCTGAAGGTGTAACAGCAAGAGAGCCGAAGGAAGTCTTTGATACAACTTAGTAAATTAAACATCTGCTTTGGGTTGGCTTTAATGGTCACAGTGCTATTCTGAAAAAAAAAATGTATCCGTTAGGACAAGATTTTATTTCTACGTTCTTAAAGACTGTTTCTTCCTGTATCTTTTAAACAGCAGAGTGAGAGTGTGCTAGTGACGGATTGTGAGTTTGACTTCCATGGAAAGCATGCAAGAACTGATTAAAAGTATACATTCAATGCAACGTAAGCTGATTTGGATAAATGTGTCTGACAAATGCATAAATGTAAAGCTTGGACATGGAGTTTCATTAGACACAGACATAATGTGATATTGTGTTTTGGGGATTGATTTATTTTTAAAGTGCTTTTGTCTACGTACTGATTGACTCGGTTGATGTGCACTACAGAGATTTTCATACAAAGAGCAGCTGTTACTTCCAGAGTCCACCTGTGTCCTGTGAACATCTGATAAACCTGATCTAGTTGTTGTTGTTGTGTATGTGTGTGTGCATGTTAAGCGGAGCTTGAATAAATGAGATTACCAGAACTGCACAAAAACAGCATGTCTGAACTAAAAACATTGTGAGTTATTTGCTATTGCTTTTTTGGGGGTACTTTTTTACTACAAATAATCAGAAACATCACACTTGTTTACAGAATGTGTTTCTACTAAAATTAGAATTGTGGCATGGGAATAGTAACATCACCTCCTTTTCTGTTTTACAGGAATGCTGTGGATGGGAATAAAAAGCTGTTTGCTATTTATGACACAAGGTAAGTGAATATGAGGTGTATGAGAATGTTGTATGAAATACACAAACAAACAAACAAACAAACAAACAAACAAACAAACAAACAAACAAACAAACAAACAAAGATAAACTTTATACACTCCAATATAATATTTTTTTAAAAATAATACTATTTTGCTTGATCACTTTTTATTTATTTAATATATATATTAAATAAGTACGGCTCAGAAAAAAATTAGCACAGTATATATTTAATATTTTTGGATAAATAGACCCTTTTCACATTTCCGGGTTTCTCAGTAGCAAAACTTAAGAGTGCAGTGAATGGGAGAATACAACAAATATTTTTTTTTACAATCTTATTTGCTCAAATAAAAAAATAAAAACTCCACGATGATGTTATAAAGATGTTCTGAAAAAGGAAACAAATTGTGTGAGACGGATGACGGCAGTCAGAGGAGAGAATAACGTCAAATTTACTGTCCTGTCCCATAGACGCTGCATTAGAAATGCCTCTTACAAGCGGTAATTCGTTTGTTGTAATTTGAAGCAAAGATGATATAATACATACATAAATACATATAAATGTTCATACATTTTTTTTTAATCTAAATATTAAAACTTTTGAGAATTTAAGATGCTGATGACTATTAAACACGCCATAACAGGCTTGTGAAAAGGGTTCATTGATGTTATGTTGAATGGTGATGGAACATTATTTCACCCATTTTTTTTAGACAATACATTTTCACCAACTAACTCACTTTCCTTTGGCTTAGTGCCTGATTTATCAGCGGTCGCCACAGCGGAATGAACCGCCAATTACTCTGGCATGCCCTTCCAGACACAACCCAATTCTGAGAGTACAACTCTTGAACCCCCAGTACTGGGAAACCCTCATACAATCCCTCATACACTACAGCCAATTTAGTTTATCCAATTCAACCATGTCATATGTCTTTGGACTGTGGGGAAAAGCCCCAGGAACATGGGGTGAACATGCAAACTCCACACAGAAAGGTCACCTGGCCCAACTGGGACCCGAACCAGCGACCTTCTTGCAGTGAGAACACAGTGAGCTAGGGCTGAACAATATATCGTTTGAGCATTGATATCGCAATGTGTGTATCTGCAATAGTCACATCACATGATTTGATTATTTATTAAATATTAAAGGATAAAGATATTATTTAATATTAGTTTATATTATTGTATAAAGGGCGGCACGGTGGCGCAGTGGGTAGCACGATCGCCTCACAGAAAGAAGGTCGCTGGTTCGAGCCTCGGCTGGGTCAGTTGGCATTTCTGTGTGGAGTTTGCATGTTCTCCCCATGTTTGCGTGGATTTCCTATGGGTGCTCCAGTTCCCCCGACATTCCAAAGACATGCGGTACACTAAATAATGACATGCAGTAATCTAAATAAAAATCCGTAACCTGGTTAACAGTATGTTTCCTTTATATATACGGCGAATAACCGTAAATTGCCTTTTTCAGAATTCCCTGCATGGCACATCACTTTTTATGCTTTTTGTTGACATTACTATGGATATTTTTAGTTGTTTTCCCATCAGTTATGTGCATTAGAGATTTAGGTTACATCTAATGTTGATAATGTTTATTTCATGACTTTAATGTCATGCGTGTTACCATACTGGTGTTTAGTAGCTGTGTGAATGACACTGAGCACCTTCTATACACTGATACACTTTTCTGCTTGTGGGATAAGTTGCTTGTGATGAGCATTGGTTCATTATGTTACTTTCTAATCACCACCTGCATATGGCTGTGTTAATGTGCCTATCTGTGTAACTTACTGTAAAATTACTGACATATTACCTATAACATAATGAAATATAAATTAATGAAATACGGTAGTTTACTGTAAAAATGAGAAATTACTTTAATGGTTTGTACCGTATTTTTAACGGTGAAATAACCATTAATAAATGGTGAAAAACCACAGCTGCCTGTTTTTTACTGTATATTTTACGTATATTTTTTACAGTGGGTGAATTGAATAAGCTAAATTGGCCATAGTGTATGTGTGAACGCAAGAGTGTATGTAGAGTGTATGTTTCACAGTGCTGGGTTGTGGCTGGATGGGCATCCGCTGCATATAACATATGCTGGTTAAGTTGGCGGTTCATTCCGCTGTGGCAACCCCTAATTAACAAAGGGACTAAGTCGAAAAGAAAATGAATTAATGAATTATTGGATAAAATTATTTATAAAACGATAACCATGTTATCTTACATTTGATTGTTCAATTTCTATATTTCAATACTGTTAGACTCCCAAGAAACCCATGAAGCACTATTTATTTAACTTTTATTTTCACTCTCTATTAGGTTTTATTTTTTGTTTTTATATATGCTTGTAATTTATTATATCTTATGCAAAAGCTTGAATTTAATAAGCTTCTTTTATATATTCAATCACTTCTGCAAACTAAATTAAATGTGGACAGCAAAATATAATGTCTCAAGAAACGATCAATAATTTTCTTCCACTAATCTTTGTTTGAAGGACAACTTATTTTTAGTGTCACTTTCTACTAAAGATTGCATCTCCAAGCTGCTTCCATAGTATCGCAGGGGTCTGAATCCTTCGTTGGGTATTACGAGTGATTTTGTAGAGTTCTGTCTCAATCTAAAACAAATCAGACTCGCAATGTCAGCCACGTACATGCATTATTCATTCAGCACAGTGCAATATTCACTCCATCCAGAGGATCTATTTATCTGTGTCCATTTAATCTGGAGGGGGTGGCGGGGGCGTGTGGAGAAAAGAGGTCTTCTGCAACTGCGATTTGACACAAATGGAAGGAAAAACCCTTTCAGTGGAAGCCAGTATAATCATGATTTCATTCCCCCTTATAGTAATACTACCTCACCTCTACAGCAGATCAGATAATCGCTTTGATAGTCTAGTGGGCGAAACTTGTGGACGCGGCCTTATACCTCACAATTAGGGAGGTCAGAGGACACTGGTCATTTTGAAGATGGAGACAGGGATCATAGTTAAAGGTTCCAGTCCTCCCACAGCCTGTTTGACTAGTGTTACTTTAAAGGCTTTAACAGCATTTGGCTTGGTGTGTGACCGTGACTTGGTGCCATTTGCTCAGCCCACACACTGAGGAGCCTTTGCATTTGCAGATGATGTGTGAGTGGAGTGCTTTGTTTGGATGATGGGATGTGGGTGTGTGTGGGTAAGTGCTGTTCAGAGCTACCCTCGCTTTCCATCTCTCTTCTTATAGTAGCCGTTCTTTAGAAATGTTTATGCTGCAAGAAGCATAGAAATGGTTCGCTATACGTACGGCTACAAACAATCCCATAAAGATTTTTTTTCAATAATGAATACTTTCTATTAATCTATTCATGCTAACCTTGAGGTTTAAAGGTGAAAAGTAGTTCATGATTTTAATATTCAGATTCGACTTTAGGTCAGTGAACTTGTGAGGCAAAACCTAAATTAAATAAATATGATGAACTTCAAAATTCAAATTACTATACTAGTTTTATTTCAATTTTATTTCAGTCAATTCATCCATCTATTTATTTGTCTAACAACAAATTTGATAAATAAATAAATAAATCCTGTAAAATAAATATAGCAACATTCTTTGCTACTTATAAAAATAAGTTTCAAATGTTTAAGTCATATATATAAGAGATTAAACCTGATATTGATTCAACTTGGCAAATAACCAATAATTAATTGAATTATTTTTAGGTTTAAAACTGTAATAGTATTTTCTTGCAGGCAACAGAAAGAACATGAGGATGCCTTACAATTTAAGATGAATCTATTTAACTTTGCAAGTCCCTTAACTTTACATTAAACTACTGTAAAATGATAAATAAAAGATCTTTACATATTTTATATATAAAAGAATGCTTGCAAATCCAGCATTTGATGTCTGCATAAACTTTTTAAGAAGCTTTTATAAGCTTTTAACTACAAAATTCAAATTACTATACTGGTTTTATTTCAATTTTATTTCAGTCAATTCATCCATCTATTTATATGTTTAACAACAAATTTGTTAAATAAAAAAGCCTGTAAAATAAATATTGCAACATTCTTTGCTACTCATAAAAATAAGTTTTAAATGTTTAAGTTATATATATATAAGAGATTAATCCTGATATTGATTCAACTTGGCAAATAACACATTGATTTAATTGAATTATTTTTACGTTTAAAACTGTAATAGTATTTTCTTGCAAGCAATAAAACGAACATGAGGATGCCTTACAATTTAAAATGAATCTATTTAACTTTACAAGTCCTTTAACTTTACATTAAACTACTGTATAATGATAAATAAAAGATATTTACATATTTTATATATAAAAGAAGGCTTGCAAATCCAGCATTCGATGTCTGCATAAACTTTTTAAGAAGCTTTTAAAAGCTTTGAACTACAAAATTCAAATTACTAATCTGGTTTAATTTAAATTTTATTTCAGTCAATTCATCCATCTATTTATATGTTTAACAACTAATCTGGGAAATAAAAAAGCCTGTAAAATAAATATAGCAAAGTTTTTTGCTACTTGTAAAAATAAGTTTAAAATGTTTAAGTACAGTATATACGAGATTAATCGTGATATTGATTCAACTTGGCAAATAACACATTGAATTAATTAAATAATTTTTAGGTTTAAAACTGTAATAGTATTTTCTTGCAAGCAACAGAAAGGACATGAGGACGCCTTACAATTTAGGTTGAATCTACAGTATTTAACTTTACAAGTCCTTTAACTTTACATTAAACTACTATAAAACGATAAATAAAACATCTTTACATATTTTATATATAAAAGAAGGCTTGCAAATCCAGTATTGATGTCTGCATACATTTTTAAGAAGCTTTTATAAGCTTCACTTGTTAGAAATGTTTTTTATGTGACTGTCCCAAAATGTCAGATCATTTCCATATTTTTTTCTTTGTATTCAATTTTAGTGGCAATTATGGATTGATTTTGCTAACTCTGTCCAAATTCAATTTAACTCAATTTAACTGAAATCTAACCCTGGTACAGACAGGAGTCTGGATCAGCTGTCCTAAAAAAAGATTTAAGAGCGTTTGCTAACAATTAATAAATGAGGAAGGCTATCATATTGTCCTAACACTTTTCAGGTGCCAGATCAATAGCTAAATGTTGCCACACTAGAACAGAATAGTAATATGTACTTGAGGACGTACTGTAAAGTAAGAAGCATCCAATAGCATCTTAGAGGAGTCTCACCCCTTGCCTCTGTGGAATAAAGCTTCTGAAACAGTACCAGGAAGCTCAGCCACATTGCTCTACATCCGGAGTCTGCTTCTAAAAGCATTAGGGCGGCATCAGTCCGCATACTGCAGTCTTAATGCAGCATGAGGGATTTAAGAATGCCACTAACTTCAGCCATTGACCATGTCAAATCCACCAGCAGCTCCCGTAAACAACCTTCCCATTCAGTCAGAACAACTGGGACCAGTTTTTTAAACACAGTTCAAATTAACAGGATTAGCTTAATGAGTGTTTAAAGCTTGGTAGATGCCATTACACTTCTGTTTAATCTCCAGCAGACCGTCAAGCCTCACTGAAAATCTGATTATGTATAATAAAATTGTCTAGAGGCTCAACGGAGGAGCCTTAATATCTACTGATGGGGAGTAGAACTGAGAACGAGTAATATATCAGATTGATTATATCACAGAAGGTATCAATAAAGTATTATTCTTCTTCCTCTCCATGAGGTGATGTTCTGTTTATCACTATAAGTGTGCATGCCGATGCAAAGGTACAGTAAAGGCCATGCTCTAATAAATGTAATGTTCTAATAAAATTCTGAAGCACTGCTATTTGATACCACCATAACTTGTTGTAGATACAGTATGTGCAGCTGAAATTATCTTCTCAGAAGGAGAGAGGGGGAGATTACGTGTCTGAAACACTCAAATGGAGAACAGTTAGCTTAGTAGCTGCAGTTATTGCAGTAGATTTTTGTAGAATGTTTTAGCACACCTTAAAAAAGCATTTATACAGAAGAAGTCAGAATTATTACTTTCTGTTAAACAGAGAGATTTTTTTCAACACATTTCTAATTATAATAGTTTTAATAACTTATCTCTAATAACTGATTTATTTTATCTTCGCCATGATGACAGTAAATAATATTTTACTAGATATTTTTCAAGACACTTCTATACAGTTTAAAGTGGCATTTAAAGGCTTAACTAGGTTAATTAGGTTAACTGGGCAGGTTAGGGTAATTAGGCAAGTTATTGTATAATGATGGTTTGTTCTGTAGACTATCAGAAAAAAATTGCCTAAAGGGGCTAATAATTTTGTCCTTAAAATGGTGTTCTAGTCGAAATAAAACAAATAAGACTTTCGTCAGAAGAAAAAATATTATCAGACTGTGAAAATGTCCTTGCTCTGTTAAACATCATTTGGGAAATATTTTTAAAAAGAGGAGAAAATTCAAAAGGGGCTGTATTAACTCTTTAATAAACTCTTCAGATGACAAAAATGGCATCATGTGTACAAAGTTTGGTGAAGAAAATATTGTCAAAACGTTATGGGTGAAATAATAGTCCATCATTCAGTGTAACATGTACAGTACTTGTACTGTATACTGTAAATTTGCTGCATTAAAATGACAGTATAAATGCTAACTGAAATGAGCTAATAATTTCCATTTTCTTTGATTCTGCCAATGTGTGGTTTTGAATTTCTGTTTCCAAGCAAATAACATCCAACCTTATCTGCACTCCTGTATTAAAACAGCAAGAATACATTTACAACACACGTCGTGACTCAGTCATTATCTTCAGGGAATTATGAAATTGTTGTAGGTTGATTTCTCCTCACAAAGATGTTAAATATGCACCCACCATCAACAACGACGAAATGCATGAGCTTTTGTGAATAAAAAGCCTACAATACTCACCGTTTTATTGCTCATCGCAAAGGAAGAGTTAAAAAGAGGGGGAAACCCCTCCAGTCGTTCGCTTCAACTTTTTTTCTCGCGTACATCTTCTCTGCTAAACAAATAGCATTGCTGTTTTGTGTTAAATTGTTGTTTGAATTAACATGTAGGATGAGTTTTTGTCGACAAACCGCGCGCTTCACGCCAGCTGCGTTCGCGCCGAAGCTTGTGGAATGTCACGTGACTACTTTACTTATAGTGAAGTCCTCATGCTCTCATACCAATTTCATCACACTCCGGTCGGCTCGGTCATCAGACGAAATCAATAGCTTTCAGTTTCAGTTTCAAACTCTCACGTGCGAACATCTGCTAACAGGCGTATTTTGTTGGGAGCGCGCGCAAAATAAGTCAGTTTACCCAAATGACTCGCAAGTGCTTCCTTTGCTTACAGCTGACACAAAAAGAGGCGTAAGACTGAGACTTCAACTGAGGGTGTAGATTCGGGACAGCACAGCTACGGGCGTCAAAACCGAAGGATGGAGATCTGGCTGAGCCCCAAACACCGACTCCCCTGCTGCAAGCTCCGGTAGTGTCTTGGGCAAAATGCATTGTATTCCCCGAGCACCTAACCAAAAAACGCAGTCTCCGCAAGAGAGCGAAAACCCGGATCGCGGCGATTTGTTTACGCGTGTTTGACAGTAATTGGGAGTTCTTTAGCAAAGACACACTGATGGAATAACGTAACCTGTTACCTAAGCAAGGAAACCTTACAACGTCCGTTTTGTCGCTCAGTTCCTTGTCTGAAAGAGTATAAGGAATGTTTGGAATACAGAAACGAAGGCTGTTTGGTGTTCTTTCATTACCGGTAATTGTGGCAGTGATGTGCTGTGCTCAAAGGTAAGAAGAGCTGCTGGAGACCATGGCGCGGGAGCGTAGACCTCCTAAGCTCAGTTATGATGGAATAACCCTCTTTTTTCTTTCTTTTTAGCGCCAATGAACCAGGAAACATGTCTTTTGTCAAAGAGACAGTAGACAAGCTTTTGAAAGGCTATGACATTCGTCTACGACCAGATTTTGGAGGTATGTTGGTCACTTTATTATTTCTTTCTTTAAAGATTGTTTTCTAAGATTGATATAAAATAATTAAATGCAATCAGTGAACTTAAGAATTAAGTTTTTCTTCTCAATTCTCAAGGTGCACCGGTTGCAGTTGGCATGAGTATCGATGTGGCGAGCATAGACATGGTGTCTGAGGTCAACATGGTATGTCTGTTTATTTCTTTAATTATTTGTTAAACACGTGTGCTGTGAATCTATCAGAATGAGCTGTCCATGGTGCTGAAACCTGAGAATCTCCATCTGAATGATAGAGCTTAATAATGGCAAGGAAAGTGTTTTTAAGATTAAAATCGTTGTGAGGTGGTGTTTTTTCAGTATGTTAGTTATTTCAGCATCAGCAATTAAATCACTTCCAATGTCAGATGATTGTTTTTCAATATGATCTGAGAAAAGCCTGAAAAACACTTGTTTTCAGATTAGAAACTGTAGCTGTGTACATTGTAATCAGCAAAAGTTTGACACTTGGACTACTTACCGTACTGATGTGTTTATTATTATTATTATTATTCATATTGTGAACTATTTTGTCTCTCATTGTGCATGGATAAAAAGTTTGAATTGAAGCATTAGTGAATACCCTATGAAGCACATTCTATATTTGGCTATGTTTTGGCTGTAGACTTGATTATGCCTGTCAGAAAGATTGTATCAAAAGTCCTCGGCAGTCTGTGTCCACATCAGCATGTTGTCTCCATGGTGACTGTGTCTATTTCACAGTCATGAATATGCAGATGGGTAAGCCCTCTCACCTGGGCGCTGAATGGAGGAAGCTGTCAGCTTAGAGTCCCACTAGAGGATGGACACATATGCTAAGAGGACACAGCTTGACTGTGACTCAAGAAGTGATCATCAGTCACCTGGACCTGTGTGCATTCAGTTGTGAACATGATGGACACTGACATGAAGCTGACAACATTTAGGAATCATAATATGTCAGACAGTTGTCAAAGTGCGGATCAAAACTGGCATATTTGTAGTTGCATTTCAGCTGGTGTGGTTATTTTCAAATTGTATATTTAATGAAAGCCTGATATCAGATACGTTGAGTTGCTCTGCCATTGTGTCAAGCCTGAGGATATGTGTGCTTGAGATTTGGTTTCTGGTGCTTTACATTTCAAAAAGATATATGCTGTTGCAAACTCAAGTGCAGACTATTGAGTAACCTGAGAAGTTTCTGCTTTCATTTGTTTTAGTATATTTACTAGGGCTGTGCGGTTTGGGGAAAATATCTAACTGCAATTTCTTTTGACAGATATTGCGATGTCGATTTGATTTGCGATTTAATTTTGTAGTCAAGCTTCAGCTCAATATTCTGCATCATAGCGTCTTACTGCTAAAATGCAGTGAATGTTAGTCAAAAAAAGCTACTGAAAAGATATTAATTTACTCCCAACATTTATTTAAATTAGTTTTTAAACATTCAGAAATGTAACTTTTTCTCTAGAGCAAACAGTAGCGAGTTATGGCGTTAGTTATCACCTGGAGCCTGTGGTGCTTTTTTAGGTGCTGGTTGTTGTATTTCCTCATGCTGTGGCAACACTTCTGCGACAGCTCTTACAAATGACCAGTTTTTGTTCGGTGTCTGTGACTTTGAAGCCAAAATATTCCCATATTACTAACATGCTGTTTTACTTTGATATGAATTCATCTATTAATGCTTCTGAAGCGGCAGATGCCATCATCCCACTTGTCCGTGCTTTCCTGTTTGTTTTTATTTGTGGGCGTTCCGCATAGTTTGGCTGCACAATTCTGGTTGGGCGGAACAAAAGTGAACTCACTCAATTGGCTAGTAAGACTGTCACACACAGACGGCAGTCACGCATTTGCTCTGGTTTGGGGAAATTATATAATACATATAAATTTCATGGCGTCACATGGGCGTAGTGGGTAGCACTATCGCCTCACAGCAAGAAGGTCGCTGGTTCGAGCCCCAGCTGGGTCAGTTGGCATTTCAGTGTGGAGTTTGTATGTTCTGATTAATTGGCCGTAGTGAGTGTGTGTGAATGCAAGTGTGTATGGGTGTTTCCCAGTGTTGGGTTGTGGCTGGAAGGGCATCCGCTGCATGAAACATATGCTGGATAAGTAAATAAATAAGTGATAAATAGAGGGACTAAGCCGAAGGAAAATGAATGAAGGAATATAAATTTCATATCGCAGCCTCCTGCGATTAGCTAATTGCAATGTTTCAAATCGCGATTGCGATTAGATTTCGATTAATTGCATGGCCCTAATATTTACCATGCAATGTCAGTCAGTGGGAAGCAAAACATGTGTGTTTTTCTTAATGTTCAAGAGAAGAAACTTATATTTAAGTTAACTTGGGGGGAGTAAATGACAGCATTTTCATTTTTGGGTGACCTGTCTCTTTAAGCCAGTCACTGGTCTTACCTTTGAAGGTGAGAGTTTGAACAAGGTGCACTAATCCCAGATTACCCCAAAACATGTCTGATGGAGCTCCCAACAAACACAATTACAAAAAAAAACTTTGCTTTTACATCTTTGAAAATCAAATATGGCATAGTTTCTCAATTTAAGAGTTTGTCCCTGATATTTATGAGGCTATTCAGTTAGTTACTTTTGATTTTAGTTCTCTCTGTAAGAAAAAAAAACAGTTGAAGTCAAAATTATTAGACCCCCTTTGATTTTTTTTCTTTTTTTTAAATATTTCCAAAATTATGTTTAACAGAGCAAGGGAATTTTCACAGTATAATATTTTTTCTTTCGGAGAAAGTCTTATTTGTTTAATTTCGGCTAGAATAAAAGCGGTTTTTAGTTTTTTTTAAAACCATTTTATGGTCAAAATTATTAGCTCCTTTAAGCTATATTTTTTCAATAGTCTACAGAACAAATCATCATTATACAATAACTTGCCTAATTACCCTAACCTGCCTAGTTAAACCTAATTAACCTAGTTAAGCCTTTAAATGTCACTTTAATCTATATAGAAGCATCTTAGTCAAATATCTATCTAGTCAAATATCTAGTCAAATATTATGTACTGTCATCATGGCAAAGATAAAAATAATTCAGTTATTAGAAATGAGTTATTAAAACTATTATGTTTAGTAATGTGTTGAAAAAAATCTGTCCGTTAAACAGAAATTGGGGGAAAAAATAAACAGGGGGGCTAATAATTCTGACTTCAACTGTATATATATATATATATATATATATATATATATATATATATATTGCATCATATAATGCTTGTCGTCATGTGAGATGTGCACCACTCTGATTGGTGCTGTCTGTAATGCTATTCCACTCAGCCCAACTGTTCTGCCCACATATTTCTCTTTAACTCATTTCTCCCACTCATGCATTGATCAGTGCGTTTTTGCAATATTGAGATCATAAAAAATTAAAAACAGCCACACTTCCTCTTATCAGGTATTTGAATTATTCACTATAGCCACATTTAGCGATGGCTTTCCTGTAGAGTAAAACTGACCCTGTCAGCATGAAATATTAACTCAATTTGTTTCTGAAATCAACAGTGCTGCAGACATTAGCCCGGCTGATGAGGTTAGGCATGTGACTGAACTTAGAACGCTTGCACAAGAAGTCTAATGGTAAGGTAATCAAGCAGACGCTAACAGGATTTTCCAGCCTAAGAATGGTGTTTGCTCTTTACAGATTAGTTATTTCTGTATAATGGATTAGCTTCCTTTAGAGGTACAAATTAGGATTACTTGGCCCGTGTTGTTAATAGCAGTGATCCAGGCTGGGCGAGGACAAGAATGTGTGTGCGTGCATCCATATGTGTGTGTGTGTGGCAGGGGTTGGCTCAGCTCAGCAAAGCTCATCGAAGCCTAGCGCAGTGGGGATATCAGGGAAACCTCTGTGCACAGTAGGGATTACAGCAGTCAGTGTGATTATTATTCTGTGAGACAGTTAAGCATCCAGGGAGTGACAAGAATAGAGAGCAATATGAAATATCACCAGTACAGGCATATCCACGCATGCAGGAGCACACATTCAGCCTGTGTATACATGACTGCCGTATGGAGCAGTTCATCTCTCTTGAGATTATCTTTGAAGCGAAATGATTGAGAGTGCATGTGTTTGCTGGTGTGAAGTAGAAATGTGAGAAAGGCAAGAAGTAGTTCATCAAAGTTGAAACTTAGTCAACCTACAATTTGTGAGGAGAGGAATCGGCAGAATATATGTAAAATCTTAGCAATCACACACATATTATATGTATTCAGGCTGAAATGAAGCTGCCTATTTTGTTTGTATGTTTGATCTGACTAGGATATACTTGTGGTGGTAGCCGGATTGAAGCACACCTTTTACCCACAGCACATAAATAGTTAACTATATGTGACAAACAAAACATAATTTGATTTTTAATACTATTTTTATTATTATCTGTTTTAAACTTTTCTTTTTAATGGCTTAAAGTTAAAAAAAGACTGTTGAAAAAACTCAACTGTTTCACTTTTATGCTATTCAGGAGCCATGTGCACCCACTGACAGGTAAAATCTGCTTCTCTCTATCTCTCATTCAAGTTCAGGTTGCTTTATTGGCATGACATGTTGTACAGTATTGCCAAAGTATTTTAGATGTATAAAATATGTAATATATTTATGTCATAAAAATTAATAAAATATACTGCAAATGAGAAATAGCCTAAATGACAGAAAAAATGAATAAAAACAATCTCTAAAAATTATTTAAGATATTATATAATATATATATTATATAATTTAATTATTGTAGATTATTTAAATACAACTAATGAGTTTATTACTCATTTCTAATGGTGTACAAATATTCTGCAGCCAATTTAGATGTAATTTCGTCCTCTTCGAGTATTTAGTAAAGTTTTTTCTGAGTCATTTAGATTAAAGAATTAATTATTTATTGTCTATCTCGCTCTTAGAAAATGAAAGCAAAACCAAGTCACACACATTTTAGTAGATTTAGAAACCCCAGCTAGATTCAAAAAGGTGCGGGTCTCTGTAGTTCTGCAGAGCAGGTGAGACTGTCTGTGGGAGTGTTGATAGTTCTCGCACACACAGAATGAGCAGTATGAAATGGGTTAAGGACAGAAAGTTTTCCATTACTTAATCGCTTGTGGATGTTTGGTTATATTGGGCAGATACAAAAAAGTGTAAAAGAATGATAATAGTAAAAACAAAAAAAGGTCACTAAATATACTTGGGTGGCCGGTAATATACCTGGGCAGACCGCCCAAATAAAGTCTATGTGTGGGAAGCACTGCTATATGTACAAGTATTGATATAGTCTGTTATGCATCTGCATGTTGTTTCATATAAGACTTTCTATTGTGTAAAAATACAATTTGAGAATGAGAAAATCCTAATTCATGCATTAAAGCAATACAGTTATATATGGGTAAACAATCCATATGTGCATCAAAGTTGAATGGAAAGGGAAATGGATAGAATAGTTGAAAGCATATGCAAACGTTGCTGTCCATGGTTCTGAACTGCTGATGCTTGCTCTGAGGTGCTGAAATGTTCTAACTTGAAGACAGTTCATTTAGAAATTATTTTACTTTTACTCACCATTTTGTTGTTCCAAATCTATATAACATATAAGGAGTACTTTGTAAAAGGTGTGTAACATAAAAATAAAATAAAATTGAATTGAATAGAAGTTGATTATTTAACCTATTGTTTGTGGGGATGAAAATGAACAGAATTGACAAAATCACAGCAGCCACATTCATAAAACCGCTATCCATTGTGCTGAAATGCTGGTACTTATGCTGGTACTTATTTTGTGTTCATGATTGTATTCTGAAACTTAGATTCTGAAACTTAAATTCTGACAAATACCTCAAAAGGAGGTTTACTCTAAAATTGAAAATCAATATTTTTACCCAACCTCGTTTATTACAAACAGGTATTATTTAATTTCACTTTTAATGAATCAGATGATAATTTAACATATAGGCTTTAATATATTCAACCAAAATTGCACTTCATATATGCATCAGATGACAACTTATTAAAGCCTGTGTTTGTAGAGGGGGAAATGGATAGAATCTGCAAAATCGTAACTGTCATACGGTATTTACTACAAGTCATGTCAAGCTTTATTGTCATTCCTCTACATGTGAGGACATAAAGTGGAATAAAATGTCATCTCTCACAGGACTACGGTGCTACATAAATAAACATAAACAAATATAAACACAACACTGGACATTTAAGCAATTTAAACTTATACATAACCTATAGCATACCAGAGAGGTAATCTAACTAAACATATACAATAAATAGCTAACTTTACTTATAAAACAGACTATGTAGTTACTTTACGAAATACAGTACAATATTGTTCAAAAGATGCTCTGTCCATGGTGCTTAAAGGTTGGTGCTTATTTTGGGTGTACGTGTGAGATTTGAGCAGGATTCTGCATTTAGTACTGACAAATTTTATATTAAAGGGGAAAAACTTATTTAAGCGTTTTATTTTATTTATTTTTTTATTTTTTATTATTTTATTTTTTTTGTTATTCATTCATTCATGTATTCATTCATTCAGTCGTTTATTTCATTCATTCATTTTCTTTTCGGCTTAGTCCCTTTATTTATCAGGGGTCGCCACTGTGGAATGAACCACCAACTTATCCAACATATGTTTTACACGGCGGATGCCCTTCCAGCCACAACCCATCACTGGGTAATCATTCATTAATTTAATTTAATTTATACATAATTTATTTTGCTCACATGTGAGGCTGAGCTCACCTCAACAAACCATAAAGGTGTGTCTTGTCAAAAAGTGTATGAATTTGTTTCTCAAAGTAAAGTCTGTGTGATTTGATAAGGATTTGTATTTGCTGAAATATTTATATTGACAAAGACTAACTGATAGGGATAGTTTATTAAAAGTTATAATTCTAAGATTTTTTATAAGCTAACCAACATGTTGTTCCAAACCTGGTGCATGAAAAAAGATAGCTTAAAGAAAAATTTTTGATCTATGTATTCTGTAGAAGAAATAAATTCACCCAGTTTTGGAATGACATATTTTTCATTTTTGGGCCTACAAAATTAAACAAATCAGCACAAAAATCATTCATATTGTTGAGATTTACTGCTTGTGAACTTTGTACAACATAGAACAATACTATATATTCTAGGGCTGCACATATAATGTTTCAGCATCAATATCGCAATGTGCAAATCTGCAATAGTCATATCGCAGAATCTGCAATGTCAGTTTAAGTTCAGTTACAGTTTATTCATCCATTAGGAACTTTGAGTGGCATAATAGTTGACCACACAGTTTTTTGTTTGCTTGTTTGCTTTGTTTTTGACTTGTTTGCTTTTGCATATGACTGTGAGATTTCAAGTGTATTTAAACTATTTGTGTATAAGAAATCATAACATTTTCATTCATTCACTCATAGTCTTTTCGGCTTAGTCCCTTTATTAATCTGGGGTCGCCACAGCGGAATGAACCGCCAACTTATCCAGCACATGTTTTACGCAGCGGATGCCCTTCCAGCTGCAACCCATCTCTGGGAAACATCCATACACACTCATTCACACACATACACTACAGACAATTTAGCCTACCCAATTCACCTGTACCACATGTCCTTGGACTGTGGGGGAAACCAGAGCACCCGGAGGAAACCCACGTGAATGCGGGGAGAACATGCAAACTTTACAGAAACGCCAACTGACCCAGCGGAGGCTCGAACCATCAACCTTCTTGCTGTGAGGCGACAGCACTACCTACTGCGCCACTGCGTTGCCCTCATAACATTTTAACAAAGATTATTAATATTGTTTATTTTTTATACAACAAAGACTATGAAGTGTAATACATTTGATTATTTAATTTCTGTATCTTAATAAAGTTTGAATCGTTCAAGAAAAACGTAAAAATGCTAAATGTTTATTTCATGCAGATTATTTGTCCTACGAAATCATCCCAATCAATATATAATATATAATTATATTCATATTGCAATATATATCTCAAAAAACAAAACATCGCAATGCCAGTTTTTTCCAATATTGCACAACCCTAATACATTCCATATATCATTGTATTATAACCATGTACCTAGCTTTATTCTGTTACTCTGACATTTCTAGTCAAGCTCTCTACACACAGACACACACACATACTTAATAGGACATTACACTGCCAATATGTCACATGAAGCAGCTTTCATTTTGTGTTTGCTTCATTTCAATAACAGGCCCCTGGAGTGTTCCATACACATTCTCCTGTAAGTGTGGCTGACAACACCAAAGAATTCCTTTGACCTCAGGTTGCCTTTAAAAGCCGTTCTTCTTAAACATCCCAGTTATAATAGCCCTTTATTGTATCAAGGCAGGGCTTTTTGAAATGTTTAAAGGAGTTTGAATATAAAATAGTTGCTTGTTGATTTAATGTTCTATCTTTTTCTTAGTGTCTGTGTCTAGCCTTTGGACTGGATAATCCTTAGAAGAGGTTTTTGTGAAATAGATTTTGTGTGTAGTTATACAAAACATGTCTGTATCAACAGGTGTGCTCACATTTTTACAATTTAGATTAAGCACTGTGTATAATAATCATTCAGTTCATTTAGAAACTTTGTGTGTCATGGACATTATTTATTTATCAATATTAGCATTCATTTAAACAAAAAATTATGTTTTGTATTGTCTGAACATTGCATGCTTATGAAATAACATATAATATAAAAAACTGTTTCTGTAAACATATTAAGCATTTTTCAACCCTAAATCAGCATTTTAGGAGGATTCCTGCACTGAAAAAAAATATTTTTGCAAAATTGTTGCAACAATTTATGTGTTGAATTTAAACAAACAAATAAAATTTAGTAAACTTATTTTGTTTGTTTAAATTCAGCACAAATAAATTGTTTACAACCACCTAACTTTAAAAAAATTGTAAATCCAAGGAATCATCTTCAGTGTGAATGATCATGTGACCCTAAAAACTGGAATAGGGATTGCAGAAAATTCAGCTTTTCCATTACAGATATAATTTAAACAGGTGACTTTGCTGCTTTTACAATCGAATTAATTAAAATTTGTTAAAACAACACAATTCCTAAGTTGTTTTTGGGACAGCCTAATAGGGATGCAGCGATTTTGGTTGTACAATTGTAGTCTGAGAAATAATAACTATTTCACAGTTATCACAATTATTATGCATTCATTAATATCAAAACACATTTCAAATCACATGAAAACTACTTATATTTTAAAGTGTTATTTATTGCTACTCAGAAACCAATTAATGCAGCACAGAATAATAATAATAAAAAAAAACAATAATCCAATAGCACAAATTAATAAGGCTAAACCTAGTACATTTGATGCATGGCAATGTTTTTCTTTCAACATTTTAGACTATATAAAGGAATGACCATGTAACGTTTTTTCTTTTCTTTTCTTTTCTTCTCTTCTTTCAGATTGAAAATTGTTCATATGTCTGTTGCTCCCCTTCCCTGTTTGTTTGTTTGTTTGAATGTATTTTATTTTGGTAATCCAAAGACTATAAAATAATAAACCAAATAAAACTTAAAACTTTATAATAAAACCAAATAAAACTTAAATAAAACTTTGATCACACAAAAAAAAAAAACAATAGTCTATTTCTCTTCGGACTAAAAAATAAGTGAAAAAAAGTTTTTGACATTTAAAGATAAGTAATAGTTTGACACTGAAAATAAATGACAAAACAATAAATAAATAAATAAACAAACAAACAAACAAATAAATAAATAAATAAATAAATAAATAAATAAAAATATCACGTACTTTAAAACCCAATAAGTTAAAGTAACTCAAACCGTTTGAGGAAACAGATTGCAACAAACCATTTGAGTTAAAAAAACTAATCTATATGAGTACTGTGAACTTACTCCATTTAAGTTGAAGTAATGAGGTATTTAATTAACTCCTTACCTTCAACACTGCGTTCAAAACTCAAATGAGTAGAATTAACTTTCAGTAAATTTTGAGTTATCTACACTCATTTCATTTGATAAAGTAGACTGTTGGGTTGTATAGTGTATTTTAAAAAAAATGTATTCGTCTTATGTAAATCTAAGCTACACATTAGCTAAATATTTCTTTTTTAAAGAGAACAAATGTAGTCAGAGGCTGCTGAACCTCTGTCCTAAAGGCACTTTTAAACAACTATATTACATAATTGTTTGGTATTTTCATTTTGTATTTTTTTTCTCTTTAGAGTAGAGATGTGTATATTTCATACAAAGCATGAAGCTGAATGGTCAGTTCTTGTCACGTAACTTGCGGTGCGCTCGCAGCAATCTTTCAACCAGGTGCGACATGCACTCCGGTGTTCATAGCAACCCGAGTTCGATTCTGCCTCGCGGTTCTATGCCGATCTTTCCCCTCTCTCTGCTCCCCATTCTTTCCTGTCAATACTCTCTACTGTCCTATCAAATAAAGGTGAAAACCCAGAAAAAATAATTATTAAAAAAAAAAAAAAACGGGTGCGACTGGAAAGCTTGAGCATGCAAAACAAAAATAGCCTCAGAAATAGTTAAATAGCCTCAAGCTATAGTTAATTTAATGTGCGTGCGTATTAGCCTCAGTGTACAAGCTCGAAACTTTAAACGAGCGCACAGTTGGCATAACTTTGTTTAGTTGCAGCAGTTTTGTTCTGTGCAGAAACACGGTGTTGAGAAGCCTTTACGATTAATTAACAGTGACGAATTAAATCACGGCTAATTGTAAAATCGGTTAATCGTTGCATCCCTACAACCTAATTGTTTTATGTCTACTAACTGTTGAATTCACTTAATGGATTTGTGAAGGGACAACATAAAGGAAGTGTGTGTAACCTAGCATTTTTTACAGTGTAAAACCATAGCGAGCATAAGACAATAAAATATCAAACTTTTGAATGGTAGTGGGGGTGTCACGGTGGTGCAGTGGGTAGCACGATCACTTCACAGCAAGAAGGCCGCTGGTTCGAGCCTCGGCTGAATCAGTTGGTGTTTTTGTGTGGAGTTTGCATGTTCTCCCCATGTTTGCGTGGGTTTCCTCCAGGTGCTCCGATTTCCCTCACAGTCCAAAGACATGTGCTATAGGTGAATTGGGTAAGCTAAATTGTCTTATGAGTGTGTATGGATGTTTCCCAGTGATGAGTTGCAGCTGGAAGGGCATCCGCTGTGAAACATATGCTGGATAAGTTGGCAGTTCATTCCACTGTGGCGACCCCAGATTAATAAAGGGACTAAGCCAAAATGAAAATTAATGAATGATTTGTGTTGGGACAACATGAAGGAAGTGTGTGTAACCTAGCATTTTTTAGTGTACAACCATAGTGAGCATAAAATATCAAACTTTTGAATTGTAGTGGGGGCACGGAGGTGCAGTGGGTAGAACGATCACCTCACAGCAAGAAGTTCGCTGGTTCGAGCCCCAGCTGGTTCAGTTGGCATTTCTGTGTAGAGTTTGCATGTTCTCCCCGTGTTGGCGTGGGTTTTCTCCGTGTGCTCTGGTTTCCCCCACAGTCCAAAGACATGCGGTATAGGTGAATTAGGTAAGCTAAATTGGCTGCAGTGTATGTGTGGGAATGCAGGAGTGTATGGGTGTTTACCAGTGTTTATTGCGGCTGGAAGGGCATCCGCTGCGTAAAACATATACTGGATAAGTTGGCGGTTCATTCCACTGTGGCGACTCCTGATTAATAAAGGGACTAAGCCGAAAAGAAATTGAATGAATGAATGATAGCGTATGTAAATATTTATACATGGCCACATTTGAACCCGTGTTAGTGAACAATGAGCTGTTCCAGAACAGTGTCTGCAAATAAACGGTGATAAGACCACATTAGCCAGATCTTGACTGAGCGGTGTAGTCAGCTCAGGTCAATTTCACAAATCCGAAAGGCGTAAATGATGCTCAAATGTTGACATTTAGACAGTTAAACTGCAGGTGTAGCTGAATGTGATAGATTGATAGAGGTAATATAGTGACAGAATTGCAAAACGGCCGCATGCAGCCATGATTAGTCCAACCTGTTAACTCTTGCCATTAGCCAGTGAGTCACAGGAAAACATGTCCTGATTGACTGACATATCCACGGCTTTTCTTACACCCCTTCTGACTGTGACAAGGCCTGATTGTGTGGCGTAGTGTATAAATAGCCGGCTGCCATGGCAATGAGGCTCGCTCTTACAGAGTGTCAGGTGGGCAGGCAGTGTGTGTGTGTGTGTTGAACGTTAAATGGTGGTACCTCATTAGCTAGACTGACGTGCCAGAGACAGACATGAAACACATCAAGATTTTAGTTAGTGCATGTGTTAATGAAACCAAGAAGAACCGAATCAATGGAGTGGATGTTTGTCACGTTAGATGACAAAAGTAACGCTCCCAAGGGTTCTATAGTGACATGGGCAGACATTACTGGAGAATTTCTGCTTTTCTCACAGCATTCAAGCGCATAGACTGAGACAACGCTGAGAAGCTCTCCAGATTTTTACCCCTGAGGCTTATGTTTGCTGGGTTTTTCCTCTAAATATCTTCATTGGTTTTTTGCTCGTGCTGTAAAAGAATCACTAGTTACTGTCACAAGTTTTGGACTAATCATATCATATCCTGGAGTTTGTTTTGGAAAGTTACACCGATGTATCTTGTTCAGTACAAGTAAAAGGGTTAAGACTGCATCTGTGTGTCATGTTGTTTATTGTCTATTTTAGTTACACTCCAAAAATGACGCTTGCTGTTTGTTCATTCGTTCATTCATTTTCTTTTCGGCTTAGTCCCTTTATTAATCAGGGGTCACCACAGCGGAATGAACCGCCAACTTATCCACCATATGTTTTACACAGCGGATGCCCTTCCAGCTGCAAACCATCCCTGGGAAACACCCATACACTCTCATTCACACACATACACTACGGACAATTTAGCTTACCCAATTCACCTATAGCGCATGTCTTTGGCCATGTCTAAATATTTACATACACTACCATTCATTTATTCATTTTCTTTTCAGCTTAGTCCCTTTATTAATCTGGGGTCGCCACAGCGGAATGAACCACCAACTTATCCAGCATATGTTTTACACAGCGGATGCCCTTCCAGCTGCAACCCATTCATGGGAAACACTCATACACTCTCATTCACACACACACACACATACACTACAGACAATTTAGCTTGTTCAATTCACCTGTACTGCATTTCTTTGGACTGTGGGGGAAAACGGAGCAACCTGAGGAAACCCACACGAACACAGGGAGAACATGCAAACTCCACACAGAAATGCCAACCGACCAAGTCAGCTCGAACCAGCGAGCGTCTTGCTGTGAAGCGACAGCGATATCCACTGCGCCACCATGCCACCCTGTTTGTTCAAACTACTTATTTAAAATCAGCCGAAACAAGCCAATACTTGAGTTTTATGGGGGACAACTTAATTGTTTTATGTTCAATCCACTTAAATTTGAAAAAATAATAAGTTTAATGAATTCCTTCACATTGTCCCAACACACAATCAATTGTGTGAAACCCAGTATTTTTTTTAAAGTGTATATTAGAATTTCTTAGGTGACTGTGTAAGTAGACATTCTAAATAAATAGCAAAGTGGGAGTCAATAGAAGATAGTTAATTCAGTTATGCTGGTTTATGGTCTACCGCTTAGAAATAAAGGTTCAGGAGCTGTCACTGGGGTGGTACCTTTTCAAAAGGTACATATTTGTACTTAAAGAGGTTATATCGGTACCTCAAATGTATACAGTGAAGTCAGAACTATTACATCCCTGAAATATTATGCCCCCTGTTAATTTTTTCCCCAATTTCTGTTTAACAGAAAGAAGATTTTTTTCAACACATTCCTAAACATAATAAATCTGCAGACATTTTTTGCTATTTCTGCTGAGAATTTTTAAAAAAATCTGCAGATTTACAGTATGCAGGAATCATTTTGGGAGTATCGTAACTAAAATCTTAATATATGAAATAAAAAATAATAGCTTTTTAACTTTTATTTAATGGTTACAATGCATATTCATCTAGATCCACTTATTTGGTAAACAAAGCAAGTTTCTCATATAATACATATACTGAAAGATAGAAAATATTACTTTACAAACTGTAATGTAAATAAATCAAATGAACACTTTCATAATAGTCAGCATTATTCATTCATTTATTCATTTTCTTTTCGGCTTAGTCCCTTTATTAATCAGGGGTTAATACAGCACATGTTTTAAGCAGTGAATGCCCTTTTATCTGCAACCCATCACCGGGAAACACCCATACACACTTATTCACACACATACACTTTAGCTTACTCAATTTACCTATACCACATGTCTTTGGTTCCCACGCGAACACGGGGAGAACATGCAAACACAGAAATGCCAACTGACCCAGTCGAGGCTCGAACCAGCGACCTTCTTGCTGTAAGGCGACAACACTACCCACTATGCCACAGTGTCAGCCCTTCAATATTATTACTAAAATTAATTTAAAAACTGAATAAATATAAATTAACACACATTTACACAAGCAAATAAATACACAATGATGGGCCAACAATCTGCGTGTGCAAATTCCGTGTGGGCCTACTCATTTTTAATAACTGATTTATTTTATTTTTGCCATGATGACAGAACATAATACTTTACTAGATATTTTTCAAGACACTAGTATACAGCTTAAAGTGACATTTAAAGGCTTAACTAGGTTAATTAGGTTAACCAGGCTGGATAGGGTAATTAGGCAAGTTATTGTATAACAATAGTTTGTTTTGTTTGAAAAAAAAAATATTTTTACCTTAAAATGTTTTTTAAAAAATAAAAAACTGCTTTTATTCTAGTTTATTCTATAAAACAAATATTTCTCCAGAAGAAAAAATATTATCAGACATACTGTGAAAATTTCTTTGCTCTGTTAAACATCATTTCATTCATTTTCTTTTCGGCTTAGTCCATTTATTAATCCGGGGTCGCCACAGCGAAATGAACCGCCAACTTATCCAGCACATGTTTTACGCAGCGGATGCCCTTCCAGCAGGGCTAATAATTCTGACTTCAACTGTATATTAATTCCTAAAAACTTTTTAAAGGTGCTGTATGTAAGTTTTTGACTCTTCTAAAGCATAAAAATACCATAATATGTGTGCAGATATTTAAGAAACATCCCAAGTAAACATACTTGCTTAACTGAAAAACATTGCTGAAGTCAGATATTCTGCTTTGAAAATTTTTCCGTGCCGGAACGCTGTCTTTGTTTAGGTAAATTCAACCTGCACAATGCCAGTTTAGCCAATTACATTTCAGCACTCCGGGTTGCCTTGTTGGAAAACAGCGTATTTCATTCATTCATTCATTCAGAAAGGCTCTGAAAGCATGCGTCCGTGAGCAAAATGGACAGTATCAGACATCGAAATGAGACAGATTCAGTTCCACATGAGGTTATTAATTAGCAAATGATATAAATATTGTGAATGTAAACATTAGGTGAGCAGGTTACATTGTAACCCTGTGTCCTAATAACATGCTTTGTGATGAGATACACAGTAATGAGCAGTTTGGCTGTTTGCACCAGACGAAACACGGCAGAAATGTAAATACAGCCATTCAGAAGCACAGAATAAGCACTCACTCATGAAACGATAAGGTTTAGAATCTATTCAAACTCACATTGTTAGCATTTAGCATTGAATAAAGCACACAAGATTTACCTGAGGTGATCACTGTCATAGGTTTCACATGTTGAGCTGTGAGAAATAGAAGCCATTTCATAAATATCAATTCGAGGTGTTGGTTAGAACCAAAACTACTTTTAATATGAAAAATATCCCCTCTGTTGCGTGTCGTTGCTTTTATTTAGAACACAGTTTTAAATCACTCGCTCCTGTACTCAATCTGGCATCCCGCGTTTGCGTCTATTTTGATCCAGGACTGCAATACCTAGTTCAACCACTGGGTGTCAAACTTACATACTGCACCTTTAAGTACAAAAGTATACCTTTTGAAAAGGTCCCTCCACAGTTTTTGAGTAATAATCATATAATAATAATAATAATAAAAAAAATGATTAAAAGGTAAATTAATTTTTAATTGGCAAATGGTTTACAGTGAGTTTTTTTTATTGTAAGTTTGTGCAAAACATCATTTGAATGGCATAGTTACACTACATCTCTTCCTATTTCCCAGTTTTATATAAAATCTGGAAGATTGAACAAACTGGACTTTGCTCAAACAAGATTGTGAGCAATTTAGTGACTGTAGGATGTTAAGTATTATTATTTCTGGTGCCTTGTCTTATAGACGTTTAATACAATTCTATGAGCACAGTTGTCAAGTCTTTATTTTTGAAATTAGTTGTAGTTGAACTTGTATTGAACATTTCTTTTAGGCAGGTTCACATTGGCTATTTTATTCAAAATGTCCTAAAAAACAATATAGTTTGATTATTTAAGTGAAAGTGGCAGGGATTTTAAAGACTAAAAACTCTCTTTCTCTTAGTACATTAGTGATTTAGTAAGTTTTTTTTTTCATACTGTATGTACTGTACATCACTTTTTACTGTACCAGCGCCTCTATCCTTTTCTTCTATTATCAGCAGTAGTAGTAGTAACATCCTTACACACACAGAGATGTATTTTCACTCACAGACTTAAGACTTATGGCAGAGAATATCCCATTCCAAGCCGTCTGTCAGCAAGATTGCTTGGAAAATGCAAAAGAAAAAAATATAACACTCTTCCATAAAATGAATTAAACACAATTTGCATCTAACGGACCGTGCTGCTTACACAGCCTCTCTCGAGGAGGGACCAGCACAGGCACTATTAAATTACACTGTCAAAATGTGCTGTTAGCAAGCAGAATATTTCTCAGAAATCAAAAGCATTCAGACATAATCAATATGAGGGTGCTGTTCTCTGTTCAGTCAGGGGAGGGAATCTCATGAATCCTGACAAGAGAATGTCCCAGTCACATTTCATCCAAACATTGAGATATTTAAATAATTTAATATAATGTAAATAATTGATTTTTTTCTGGATAGGTATTTATCAAACAACACCACATTTTCTTTATTTAAGCATTTGTAATCTGAACTAAAACTTGCCCGAAATGAAATCCGCAATTGTTGGTCTTTTATTTTTGAATTTATAGTTTCTACAATAAAAGTGCATTAAAGAGTCAAGAAACACCAAAACACATTTTTTGAGCTGTTGACAGTCATATCTGTGTCCCACGCTGCTATAAACACTATTAGGACACATATATTTCACTAAAAAGTAAAAATTGGTTGTTTTTGCATTATTTTGAGCAAATTCGTTCTTCCGGTTTAAAACGAATTTTTGAAGCTGCGTCACGGCCATGAGATACTTGCGTGTAAATCCAGCGTGGAGAGTGGCTGTCTTTTCCCTGCGAGAACATTGTGACGTCTCTGAGGGTGCGGCATTAATTCATAAGAAAGACTTTGTTCAAACCAATCAGCACGCTCTATTGTGTATGACGTGCAACTTCATTAATATGCATGACAGTTTCGGAGACTTCGGAGAGGTTTTACCTGTTACAGTGTTCAGACGACAGAGAGACGCCACGTTGTGTTGCCAAAACAAGTAAAAGAACAAGAATTTGGAGACACGGGTCGTCAGTGTTGCATTTATTAGTGTGCTGCATTTATTAATGTGCTGCAACGAAGGTTTTGTTTGCATTTTCCCACTGTGAGAGCGCTGCTGGACTCACATGTGGATTACAGTGCACACGACACGCGACAGAATGCGTTTGTAAGGAACATTTTTTACCTGAAAGCTTTTCGCATCTGGAAATGATGAAATCCTTCCCTCTTTCCCTCCCCCGACACTCCCACCTAAACAGAGCTGGACACGCCCACTTTCCTGACTTTTTCCAAATTAGAGGTGTGAAAACACCCTGCTGAAACAGGGGGGTTTCATGGCCCTTTAAGTTAATGGTGTAAAGATTTTATCTTTAGACAAATTCTAATATAAAATGTAAATTGTATACTGGCTATATGTCGAGTTTATGGACCATATACAGTAGTAGGCTGCACAATATATTGTTTTTGCATTGATATCATAATGTGCGCATCTGCAATATTCACATTGCAAAGATACGCAATGTTGAGTCTGAATATAGTTATATATTATATATTATATATATATAATATGTTATAGTTGAGCAGGAGCTACAAAAATTGTATTTAATCACTGTATTTATGCAAAAAAAATACTTTAAATTTTTGTCTTGTTTCTAGTCCAAATATCTACATTTCAAAGCAAAAAACTGATTATTTCACTTACCCCACTGGCAGATATTTTAGTTGCTTAAAGGAAAATCTCTTAATTTTGACTTGATTTTTTTTTTATATTTGGACTGGAAACAAGACAAAAAGTAAGATAAGCATTTTTTTTTCGATTGTGGTTATTCAATTTCTGTACCTGAATACTGTTAGACTCCCCAGAAAACTATCAAATAGTCCTATTCAATCTATCTTGTGAAACTTTATTCATGTCGCAATGTATATTTGTCACAAATAATAATAATAATAATAATAATAATAATAAAAATATATATATATATATATATATATATATATATATATATATATATATATATATATATATATATATATTATATATATATATATAAATATATGTATGTATATATATATATATATATATATATATATATATATATATATATATAAATATATATGTGTGTGTGTGTGTGTGTGTGTGTGTGTGTGTGTGTGTGTGTGTGTGTGTGTGTGTGTGTGTATAGCTAAATAAAACATAATCTAACATGAGAATCTGGTGAATGTATTTTATTGTCATAAAACAAAGACAAAATGCAAAATAAATAAATAAATAAATAAACAAATATCCTATTTTAATCAATTTCTCATTGAATACAGGTAATATAGTTTGATGCATTTGAACAAAAAAGATTTTTTAAACAGATATATTTATTAAAAATATTTTAGTCACCAAATACTAAAGATAATATGTTTAAAATCATGCAAAGTATTGCAAAATATTTAACAAATTTGACATATTTTTTGCTATTTTCATTTTTCTCTTTTTTATTTGATTTACTATTTTTCCCTAACGTATAAATTTGTGCTAGTAATTTTGCTAGTAAATTTCTTGTTAGGATTAGATTATTGTTTTTTTTTTTTTTTTGTTAGATTATCTCTTGATTTGGCTTTAGTACTTTGTATGCACAAATATAATATTGTTCTGTATATAATATTATCCTATTGAAAATATTGATTTAAAAGAGAGATTTGTGAAGGGTGTGCTCATATATGCTGAGCACTGTATATTGTTTTTAGAAGATTCCCTCTTTAAATGACTGTGATGAATGCATTTAAAATAATATCATGTGCAGAAAGCGTATCTGTCTCTTTCTCCTTATGAGCCTTCAGAACCTTTCTTGAGAACATCTGAAGTCAGGGAACATTTCATAAGTGCTATTGACGCACAGGACAGAAATTCTCCTCCATGCACAAACACGACTGGAACATATTCAGTGTGATAGTACTGCATGGATACACAGCAGATGATCGCTCTGCCACAATGTGTGTGGCACGTAGAAGCGGTTGGCTTGGAAACCAATATCATCTTTAGTCAGGATTTGAAGATGTTTGTGCTACTTACCCAGGTGGAGAGGGAGGTGGGGATTGGCTTTATGACAAAATAATAATAAAGCATGCGACCCTGAAAATGTAATTCCCATCATACTTGCTGCTTTATGGTCAAGCTTAATTTTGACACATTGGAATTTTAAGCTTCTATTTGACGTTTTTAACCCAAATGCAAAATATTTTTGTCAAAAGAGTTATTTGCATATTCTTACTCAGCAATAACTTATTTAGATTATGTGATTTATTTTTTATTTTTTTGAATTTGTGCACATTATAATTGTCACAGAAGGAGACGCTGACAACGGAGATGCAGATCCAAATGCAGGTTTATGAACAGAGATGGGCACAATAGTCACAATCAGGGGCAAACGGTAGGGATGGCTGACGTGAAACTGACGTTTCGACACAGTGTCAAGATCTCGAAGCGCAAATGTTTTGAAACACTGCACTGAAGCATGATCCGAAACACCCAGATCACGTGACTAAAGTGTTTCGAAACACCTGGTCACGTGACTAACGCGATTCAAAGCATTAATCATTTCAAAAGCATTTCGAGACCTGGCGAATCTTTGACTGACAGGGTCGAATAAAACTCTGTCTCATATAGCCTAGTGGACCGTGCATGTGCACATTGTTGCTGTGCTGGAAATCGTTTTTGGGTTCGAATCATGAATTGTACAAATACTCCAAAATTATGATTTTATGTATTTTAATAATGTTACGCCATCAATATAGCATCATTTTTGTAACACTGTATAACAATAATTTAGGGTTTAGGATTGGAGTAGACATTAATAAAATACAATAAATGGGAAATTTAATAAGTAATATAAATAATTCTCGTTAACTTCCAGTCGCAACTGTATCTGATCTAGTAACAACCCTGTTTTATGACCAAATCAAGACATATTTATTCACAAAGTGTTCATTCGGATGTCAGACCAATGTTTAAACAAAACACGTTACAAGAACAGAGCATTTAAAAAATAAACATCTATAGCTGCATCACCATGGATTCGAAACCATTATCTCTGCATGCTAGTCAGGAACTCTCACCGCTCCACTAAATCACTTGAAGCTTCAACTCTACAACTTGGGGTTTAATACCTCAATTTGCATTTCTTTGCTGAAGCTGTTCCAGTGCAAAACATAAAGAATGACCACTAGATGTCACTGTAGAGTGGGGTTTCGAAACATTTCGAAGCTTTGACACATTTGCTTTGACTGTTTCAGTGTTTCATGAAGCCTCGCTTTGCCCACCACTAGCAAACGGTAACATACAGGCAAATCTAGAAGAGTGGTCAATAACTGGCAAGTGGTCAATCCAGGCAGCAAAGGCAAGGCAAGGCAAGGCAAGGCAAAAAGCGTTGTAATGTTCACTTGACAGCTTACAAGACTCAGCTGTGTGTGTGTGCGTGCATGCGTGCGTTTGAGAGGTGTATAAATAGTCTGTGTAATTAGTTCTGAACAGCTTCTGCTGTGTCTGTTTGCAATCATGGGGGATCTAAGCCAGGTGTGGGAGTGAAGTGCATGATGGGATTTGTAGTGCAGTTGAATGTGAGTGTTGTTCAGCAGCCTGCAAGAGCAACACTGCTGATGATCATAACAACATTAATGTTTGCTTTCAAAGCAAAAATGTAATATCTGAAAAATCAAACTCTAGCCTAACTGAAGATTCTATTTGTGAGCCAATCAACACTTTGAATACACACTAAAGGACCAATCAGGATCATCTCAGAGACCAAGATAAGTGATATTAGATATTCCATGTTTAAATTCAAGCCAGTAGCAGAGAGCGTTGTGTTAAAAAAAAATGCCTTTTTGAACCAAAACTGCTAAATATTTTTAAATGTTCTCCTCGCCTTTTTAAAAAGATTATTCTATTAAGTTGAAAATGTAAAGGCATTTTGTGGCATAGAAACGTAAAATTTTTCATTGTTGTTAAAAACAAAGCTGTTGCATAGTTCAAATGATAAAAAATAAATATAAAAAAGTAATATAATAAAAAGTAAATATTTTTAAAGTAAATTATATTATTAATCATACAGTACACATTGTCAGTAAAACCTTTTTCATCATTTGTTTAATTGTTAAACAGCCTAGTTTGTTGAAGCTTTGTCTGTTTTCTTGCAATTTAGTCCACAAATATCTTGCATTTTTCTTTTGCAATTTGAATCCTTAAAGTTCACCCAAAAATGAAAATTCACTCATCATTTACTCACCCTTAAACTCATACCTATGAGTTTTCTTTTCTGTTGAACACAAAAGAAGATATTCGGAAAAATGTTTGAAACCTGTAAGCATTTACATCCATATAGCATGAAAAATAAATACTATGGATGTATGGTAAGAGGTTTCCAACTTTTCAATATCGCTTACTTGGGGTTCAAGAGAACATTGATTTGTGACAAGTGAAGGTTGAGTAAATTATAACAGAATGATCAGTTTTAGGTGAACTATCCCTTTAAAGGTCTAATTAATTGAATTGATGGGGATTTAATGGCAACATTAGCATGTTATTTCTGCCATACTAAACTCTATAGAGACATTAGTATAGTATTATATTATAATATATTATAGTATCAGCATTCTGTCTAAATCAAAGTCCACCATATTCCAATTTAAGTGCAGCAGGTGATTGTCTTCAGAAACATTTTTGTTGTTCTAGTTGAAAGTCTCTTCACATTCCAATAGTACGGATTAAAGTAAAATTATCTAAATGCATTTATATATTTATATGTATTTTAATGTGGTCATGTCATTGGCCCATGAACATTTCCTGTTTGTTGTCAAACCATTTCATAACTGTAAGATTGTAACATAATGTTAAAACATTATTTATCAATATGTGGACTTTTGGAAACTCGGAAGCTATGAAAATTAAAAATGTAAAACAGGAAATACATTACCAGACCATTGTTATTGTTTACATCTCTCAAAAGGGTCTATTTTCTGGGTGAAGCATAAGATTAAAAAAATGTTAGTCAGTGAGACAATTCCCATAATTTTGATAAGTAGCTCAAACTGTTTGTCAACAAATGTGGATTTGTACATCTGTGCACCCGTTTATGCACGCACGCCACGTGTTCATGTGCACACAAGACAGTCACAGCAGTAAAAACAAATGCTGAATCAAACATTTTTACAATCCTGAATCAATATTGGAGTTACTTTTGCATGCTGTAGGAAGGATGACACCATGGTGAAGTATTTCTTTTAGACAGATAATGTTCTGTTTTAAAACTATTTTAGTCGCGCAAAGCTTATGTAGATTGTGTTGTGTTATGAATGGGTTATATGCACTGAAGTGTTATTCAGCCACTGAAATCTTCTGGCGAAAGATTGATGTGACTATTTTCAATTTCATACGGGACCTTTTACAGCATCGGTAATGTACATTTTTATTTAGTTTAACAACAAAACATAAGTATATAGCGCTAATTCGCCTAGCCTGCTTCACTGAGGTGAAGTTAGTTTTATATTCACATTGGTTCATTTTTGAACAATGGCAACCTTTGATGCGCTCCTTATATTGTTTACCATGCTACTCTGAATATTAGGTCTGAAATAGCATGTAAGTATGGCTGAGTAATAAGTGCAATTCCTGCACGCTGTCGGCCAACCATTAAGCATACAGTAGTTGCTTTAGGGCAGAGCGTGTGAGAGTTTGAGACCAGCAATCCCTGCATGCATGAAATATTGCACATTATGACAAGTTTTGCTTGCTAACTACACAGCTGAAAACGTACTAGATATAATATAGTTTTTCATTTAGAATTGTAGAATCATAAAATGCTGTAAAGTTTTTTAACTGGCAAATGACATGATCTAGTGGATTGTCTACTGTTAATATTTCGGCACATCACTTACTGCACATTTAGTTTGACGAGTACCAAAAATTCCCATTTACTATACAAATTTGTGAGCATTTTAATATTGTATATTAAGAGCACGTTTAGGTACATTGTTGCTGTCCATATCATTTTTGATATATGGAATGAATAAACATTAAAACAACACCTCAAAATTGCTCAGAATGCAGATACAATCTTATAATTCCAAGGTGGCCAACTGTCAGAACAATCTGCTGATCTGTGTCTTTATGGCATGAAGAAGCTTTCCGAAATGTTAAAAAGAATGCTGGTGGTTTTCTTCAATCTACCCCAGCCGTAACCTGACAGTAGAGTTTGGTCAGAGAGCTTTTAAGGTGATAAGGAAAGGCACAGAAAGCAAAGAATGCCCGTAAAAACTCAGAAACACACAAGGTATCGGCCCAGAGCTCAGCACGCCTGTGTGGGCGTTCTGCAGAGAGAGAGCGTCGTCAAGGAGACCGGAATTATTAATATATTTAGTCTTTTGTTTGCTCTCGCCCCCTTTATTTTTAGCCTGATAGTCGGCTTTGTGGCCTGTAATTGTTCAATCAGCCGTAATATCAGTGTATAGAAGTGTTAACTCTGAACTTCACTAAGTGCCTATTATCTCCACCTTTAGGGTAAATAGGTGTGCTTTGGAAACCATTTCCATCTAGAGACTGGTGTGTGTCAAATGACCTGAAGGCAAACGGAGCATGTTGCAGACTAAGTGCCCTCGAAAAACAGGTTCCCCAGACCACAGAGTGCCATCCAGGGATTCTCCGCTTCACTATACTATAGATCATGCTGTGTGTTAAAGGGGTCATGAACTGAGAAATCAAAATTTGCTTGCTCTTTTGACATGCAAGAGGTCATTACATTTACGCAATCCTGTAAGTTTCTTTCTTGTTAGTCTAAAAACAGCTTATATTGAACTTAATCTGCCAAAATGACAGCTTTTAGAATGTGAAAGAAAGATCAATGTCTGTTTATAATCACTGCCTCTTCGACCCATTCAAGCTGTAGTAGGCAAATCCTGAGAGGCTATGCAGAAACCAAACAATAAAGATGACTAAAAGACAATATTTGTTAAACAAAGCAGCCTTTATATTGCCATCCTTCAGATCCAAACATTAGATATATATTTTAATTAAATTCCACACCACATTAGTAAAGAACATTGTTTACATCATGTTGAAGTGGATTTCTTTGCAAACAAGGAACAACTTGACACTGGATGTTCAGAAAGATTGAAACTATAAGACATTGCCAACTATATTGGATCCCACAGTAATGTTGCACCACACAACTGTGTGTAACTCTTTTTATTGTGTGGTTAATATCACTTTGTCTGATCATATCACAGATCATTTGATATATATTTACAGTATGTGTTTTAAACTGAACCACAGCAGCGTCCCTGAATGCTAGATGATGACTGGCTGTCAAACATGCAGAAGTTTACATCAGTGGGCAGGACAGAACACATAGCAGTCCAGTCAAGAGTAATTCCAGCACTTTGGATGTGCCATTGCAGTAAAAACATAAATTCACAGAGAAAGTATACCTTCACCGGCCACTTTATTAGGTACATCTTACTAGTACTGGGTTGGACCCCCTTTTGCCTTCAGAACTGCCTTAATCCTACATAGCATAGATTCAACCAGGTACTGGAAATATTTCTCAGAGATTTTGATCCATATTGACATGACAGCATCACGCAGTTGCTCCAGAATTGTTGGCTGCACATCTATGATGTGAATCTCCCATTCCACCACATCCCAAAGGTGCTCTATTAGATTGAGATCTGGTGACTGTGGAGGCCATTTGAATACAGTGAACTCACTGGAAATTTTCTCTTTTTCAAACCATTCTCTGTAAACCCTAAAGATGGCTGTGTGTTAAAATCCAAGTAGATCAGCAGTTTCTCAAATACTCAGACCAGTCCATCTGTCACCAAAAACCATGCCACGTTCAAAGTCACTTAAATCACCTTTCTTTCCCGTTCTGATGCTTAGTTTGAACTGCAGGAAATCGTCTTGACCATGTCTACATGCCTAAATGCGTTTAGTTGCTGCCATGTGATTGGCTGATTAGAAATTTGCGTTAACGAGCAGTTGGACAGGTGTACCTAATAAAGTGACCGGTGAGTGTATGTTAACATTATATTATTATTTTATTTTCCAAAACAACTAAGCACAGATTTATGGGATCAGAAAAGTATCAATCTGTTAATTGTTTTTCATATTTTAAATGAGGAAAATAAACACGCGTTATAGATGATGTGACCCAAAAAGATTGCAAGTTTACAGCATACAGTACAACATACTTTGTAGAAATTCTGTGAATTAAACTGCACAGCCCCAAAAAAATAATGCTAATCAAAAGGATAAGAGTTGGCTCACTGTGAAACAAAAATTATTGATTTTATTTAATTTCAAATTTTTGCATTTGAGGAAAAAGCTTCGTTATGAATGTGACAGATGTGAAATTGGCACTTGTGTGACTTTCAATCAAATTAAATAAAATTGTTTGCAAACACTGACAGAGACACTTTTGAGTATTTTTACAGTACTGTAGAAATCAAGCCTACACAATAAAACTTAGAAAAGATTTTATTATTATTGTGAAAACTTTTTTTTGTTTATTATTTGCATGGAATTACAAATAATACATACAATTTTTTTAATTGTTTAAATATGCAAGGGGCTAGCCAATCATTGTCACACATGCTTTCTACAAACACATAGTAAACAAATTATATATATATATATATATATATATATATATATATATATATATATATATATATATATATTATTTATTTACTAAATGTTCAGGAATAACCAACACAAATTGACAGGACAGGACAGAACAAAAATTATGGTAATGATTAGGACCAGAAAAAGAACAACCAAAACTAAGGAGTATAAATACATATGATTTACCAATAACAAACGGGTGTGAAGAAAGATGAAACTAATGAAGACTAAAAAAAACTTATTGTGAAAAGCGCTATTCATTAATTGAATTGAATTGAATACACCAGTGGGTGTTTAATTCTACAGTCTGCCATGCCTGTAAAAACAGTGTGTTCTGACATGGAGTCAAAACATGACAGAAAATATTCTATTACTTCTAAATTAGGATGCTTATTGATGTGAAAATCTTCACATAACAAATTATAAGTGGACCTGACAGAACAGTTCAAAATTAACGAAAAAAGCCATTCAGGACACAGTTAAGAAGACATCCCAGTGTTTTAAATCATGCCAAAATGTCCTGTTTGATACATTCAAGCTCCTGTTGAAAGTCTTGGAAAGTGCAACAGACATACGTCCACACATCCACACACACACTGCAAAGCCCCTGGGCTTATCCCTGCAGAGCACTACTAGGCAATGGAGAGGACAAGCAGCAAGATCACGCTGTGACATCAGCCTCTTTGAACACCATGTTAACCACAGCCTGTTGAGTTGCAGAGCTCTAGGGATGAGTGCCTCTCGCTCCGCTCTCAGGAATTCAGCCGCTCTTATTAGGAAGTTTTTTTTCCCCAGTTGTCTTTCTTCCACGCTGTTGTTTGCATGAGAGGAAGCACGTATACTGTAGATGTCAGGAGGAAAATCAATATCATATGAAAGAAAACTGCCTCTATGAGTGACCTGAACCTTGAGCTGCCAGATGTAATTTCTGAGCAGAGGATGCAAGAGTCCAACGCTTCTGAAGTCAAAGGTACTTTGAGCCATTAGGGGTTTTCTTAGGTGTTATAAGCAAGAAGTTCACTATTTGAACTATTTGAGTTCTTTTCTGAATGATTTTATTTTCTTAAAATGGATGCATTAAAGGGATAGTTTATTTAAAATTAAAGATTTGCTATTAATTACACTCAGTTGTAGATATATTTTGCTTCACTAGAACACTAAAGAAGAGTTTCAGCTGAAGCTTTGTCTTTGGTGATTCACATCATGCAAATCAATGGCTATTGGCATTTTGAAAGTCAAAAAACGCTTACAGTAAAACCAAAATTAAAGAACCCCTATTATGGGTTTTTGAAAATGACCTTCCATGCAGTTTGTAACACAGCTCTAAGTGAAGTGAAATATCCGATTAAAGCTTAAATTTGAAAGTGTGCCGTGTTTAAAAGTATTGATTCATCTATAAAAGAGTCGACTCATAGTGGTTAGAATGAATCGCCTCTGTAACGAGTATTTAGCTGTGTCGACATGACGTTGATACGGAACTCAAGCCCAGAACTTGTTGCACGCGCAGACCTGGGAAAATTGAAAATTGAAAGAAAAAGAGGATGACAAACACTGTAGCAGATCCCGGTTGAATCATGTCACGATGACGCTGTGCTCTGAAGTGTGAGGGAAAGTTAGTGTTATTTTCCCTACCCAAAGATGAGGCTGTGAAGAGTCAGTGGTTGAGGTTTATTTTTGCTAAATTACTTGAGCATTATAGCCCCAGCCTTGTGCTGTGTTCCCGTCATTTTTCTGACGAGTGCTTCAGCAATCTACATGCTTACAATGGGAGATTCATCGACCGTTTGTTAAAGGAAGGATCAAAAAAGACTATTGATGTATGTGACTTTGTCAGAGCTTGATAGGAACTTTACAGTACACAGTTCATGGATCAGTTCCTTCCTCCATTCCACAAGTGTAAGTAACTTAAGTACGATTAAAATGGTTCCCTCCTTGTTTTCTCTAGTTTGCAAATTATTTAATTGTGTTTTGTTACTTGTAACCGCTCCACGCGGCTTGTATAGTATCTGGTTAACTCTTTATATTCTCATATCGCGTCTTAAATGTGCAGTATGTAAGTTTGACACCCAGTGGTTGAACTAGGTATTGCAGTCCTGAATCATAATAAAGGTACGCCGGGTTGCCAGTTTGAGGGATTTTAAACTGTGTTCTAAATAAAAGCAACGACACGCGATTAAGGGAATATTCTCCATATTAAAAGGAGTTTTGGTTCTAACCAACACCTCGAATTGATTTATTAGAAGCGGCTTCTATTTCTCACAGCTGAACAACAGAAACCTATGACAGATCACCTCAGGTAAGCCTCGTGTGCTTTATTCAGTGCTAAATGCTAACAATGCGAGTTTGAATGCATTTTACATGACGTGTATTACCATATACTGAAAGCAGAAAGTTCACTTCACCTTTAATGATGTTAAAGAGGGTTAACATGTATTAAATAGATTCTAAACCTTACCGTTTTGTGAGTGAGTGCATATTCTGTGCTTCTGAAAGGCTGTATTTAAATTTCTGCCGTGTTTTGTGGTGCAAACAGCCAAATGGCTCATCACTCATAACAATCTCGTCACAGCGTGTTGTTAGGACACGCGATGTAACCTGCTCACGTTCCTAATATTTATGTCATTTGCTAATTAACGTCATGTGGAACTGAATCTGTCTCATTTTGACATCTGATACTTTCCACTACACTGTAGCATTTCGCTCATGGACGCATGCTTTCAGAGTCTTTCTGAATGAATGAATGAATGAAATATGCTGTTTTCCAACAAGGCAACCCGGGGTGCTGAATTATAATTGGTTAAACTGGCATGTGCATGTGAAAATTACCTAAACAAAGACATCGTTCCGGCACGGAAAAAAACATTTTCAAAGCAGAATATCTGACTTCAGCATTGTTTGTCAGTTAAACAAGTATGTTCACTTGGGATGTTTCTTAAATATCTGCACACATATTATTGTATTTTTATGCTTTAGAAGAGTCAAAAACTTACATACAGCACCTTTAAACCACGTTGAAAACGTGACACGTGCCACTTTGTTTACGGATTTAAATGTGTTTGTGAGCTTGCGGTCCATAGTCATTTGTCAATGCTATGGCCACCATCAGCTGTTCTTACACATGTTAGGCGGTCAAGTTTCAAAATAGTTCAGTTTTTGCCACTGTGTGGATTAATACTGAATGTGTGTCATGGTTAAGAATAGAGCAATATGCTGGTGTTAAACTGCATTGCTTTAATGCACTCCTGCATTGGGCGCACACATACACTCTGCACTCTGACTACTTCAACAATGTTGATAAGCTGTGCTGGGCATTTCTCTCTGTCTCACGCTAAACACAGTCGACCAGTCGCAATAGACTGGGTCATTGGACCAATCAGCGCAGATTAGCATTGTTATTAGCATAAGAAGAGGTTTGAAAACAAATGAATCGCTGAACAAATCATATGGGAGTAGTTGGGATAATTAGGTAAAAATAAATGCATATTATAAGACAATGGAAGTGTTTTTTGACCTTGCATGCATATCAATGCTTAAAGGAATGAAATGAAATGCTTAAAGGAATAGTACAAACAAATTAAAAATAAACATTTAAATTCTACTTACCTTTCAGTTGTTCAAAATCATTTTTGTAGTTATTTGTTTCTGTTGAACACAAAAGACATTTGGAAGAATGTTGGAAACCTGTCACCATTGACTTCCACTCAAAAAATAATAATTTTTGCCTCTTGTTCAATCTACTTATTTACAATGAGTTGAATTAACACAATTCTTGATTTTTTTTGGGGGGGGGACAACTTAATTGTTTTATGTTCAATCCGCTTAAATTTGTAAAAACATTTAAGGTAATTTAATGTGTTGTGACACCATGAAGGAATTGTGTGGAACCCAGCATTTTTAAAGTGTTTTTCTTTCTGTGGATATCAATGGTTACAGGTTTCCAACATTCTTCAAAATGTCTTTTTTGTGTTCTACATTTCAGGAAGTTGTGCTACTTTCTTTCATCATACCTTCTATTGCCCATTTATGTTTTTATCTTGCTATAACTATGGTTTCTGTCTTCTTCGTCTCCGTGCTTTATTACTAACACTGGAATAAGGTTCACACCAAGTCATCCATTCACAAACTGCAACTTGATTGATACGGAAATGTAATTGGATGCTATTTTTGTTTGTCATTCTTATAAGAAAGTCAGATGTAGATCAGTAGCAAACAACACTTCTTTAGGTTTTGTCAAATCAGTGTGTCATTCATGTTGTTGTCTGTTGCTGGACATTCATTTTTGCCCATTGAGCATGTTCAGTTAGAGGAATGTCTGAGCAATAATGTACGGTGGTTGTGTGACTACGTTTGTTAATGGATATCAGTAATCAAATGATTTACCTTAAACCAGGGGTGACCAACCCTGCTCCTGGAGATCTACCGTCCTGTAGATTTCAGTTGCAACCCATATCAAACACACCTGCCTGTAATTATCTAGTGCTGTTCAGGTCCTAATTAATAGGTTCAGGTGTGTTTGATCAGGGTAGAAGCTGAACTCAGCAGAAAGGTCGATCTCCAGGAGCTGGGTTGAGCACCCCTGCCTTAAACTGAATAAGACAATAATATGATTAAGGTGTTTATATGAGTTGCTTTTTGAATGTTCCTTTCATGTTCCACATTGTACTACATTAATTGATTAATTTCATTACATCACCATGCTATCCAATGTTACCTCCTGAGTTTCATGTATTTCTGGTGTTTTATTTGTAATATTTTGACAACTTCAATTGCAGTTTAGTAGTTTCTCTTTCATTCAGCAACATTTCATTCATATCCCAGTGACAAATTCAGAGGTACTGGATGCGAGTAAGAATTAAGGATTAGTGGGAGAGAGTTGTTTTAATGGAATGTGATATCACATACAAAATTGTGTTCAGTAATGGAGAGTTTGAGGAGTCCACAGGAGTCCACTGTTCGTGCACTTGTGCTCTTAGAGATGCAGGTGGCTGTGATCCTGTACTGACTCGGTTGGTACAGAAAATACAGTGTCAAACAGCCGTGTGTGTGTGGCCTATCCTGTTACAAAATGCATCAAAAAATCCTACACAATAGTAATAGGTTGATTAAGGTGTTTACATGTCATGTCTGCGCTTTAATAATGCAACTAAAATAAGACTATTTGACATGTCTTCATTCGATTTGTCTTTACTATGCTTATGACTAGTCTGATTAATGTAAGATTAAAATCTCTGTTTACATGGTAGAATCTTAATTGTATTAAAATTGGAGTATTGATGTACTGTAAACATAATTATAACTACACTAATGTATAAACTAAGGTGTATACATTAAAAAGACTTATCACTGTCATTTATAAATCAGGTTCCAATGCTTTCACTACTGACTTTGGATTCACTACTGTAACAAGAACCAGTTCATAAGAATCATTCATTCTGAATCAAATACACATTCTGTATATCACATGTCCAAAATAAGTAGCAAAGCATAAATAAATTGAACATATCTGTACATTTCTGAGCCAGTAGAGTTACTGGCATGCAGACCTAAACATCAAGCTCGGATATATACACCCACCGGCCACTTTATTAGGTACATCTGTCTAACTGCTCGTTAACACAAATTTCTAATCAGCCAATCACATGGCAGCAACTTAATGCAATAAGGCATATAGACATGGTCAAGACGATCTGCTGCAGTTCAAATCGAGCATTAGAATGAGGAAGAAATGTGATTTAAGTGACTTTGAACATGGCATGGTTGTTGGTGCCAGAGGGGCTGGTATGAGTATTTCAGAATCGGCTGATCTACTGAGATTTTCATGCACAACCATCTCTAGGGTTTACAGAGAATGGTCCGAAAAAGAGAAAATATCCATTGAGTTCACTGTATTCAAATGGCCTCCACAGTCACCAGATCTCAACCCAATAGAGCACCTTTGGGATGTGGTGGAACGGGAGATTTGCATCATGAATGTGCATGGGTCTGCAGCAACTGCATGATGCTATCATGTCAATATGGACCAAAAACTCTAAGGGATATTTCTGGTACCTTGTTGAATCTATGCCACGAAGGATTAAGGCAGTTCTGAAGGCAAAAGGGGGTCCAACCCAATACTAGTTAGGTGTGTACCTAATAAAGTGGCCGAGGAGTATAGATAAAAAAAGATTTCATATAAAAAAAATACACATTTCATTTTTAAATGCAACTGTTTCACGCAGCAGTTTTGTGTTTAAATGTAACAGCTATGACACAGGAGTGCTTATTTATACACGCAAACGTGCTGTATGTGTTATATCTCTCCAGTTAAATACCCACAGCACGCATCAGTGAAGTTTAGTACATGACATGCACAGAGGAATCTCTCCTGCTGCTGTTATTCTGGTATTCCCAATAGACGTGGTGATGGTAGTGGTGGTAAGTTGACGTAAATGCTGTGTGATTGGCGTGCTGAAAGCTTGTCTTTGTATGAGTGCACGCACCCCTCACGGCCTCACCCAGCTGATGACACCATCACCTCATTCTCCCAGAGGGGCCTGTTCATTGACAGGACTCTGCTTTTCAATGATTGATCCTCTTCCTCACAAGCTTTCACGTTTCCATATGTCATGTAGGGTATGAAGGGTTTCCATATGTATAATAATAATAATAATAATAGTATTATTATTATTATTTATTAATTAATTAATTCATTTTTTTTCGGCTTAGTCCCTTTATTAATCCGGGGTCGCCACAGCAGAATAAACCGCCAACTTATCCAGCACATATTTTACGCAGCGGATGCCCTTCTAGCAGCAACCCATCTCTGGAAAGCATCCATACACACTCATTCACACTCATACACTACGGAAAATTTAGCTTACTCAATTCACCTATACCACGTCTTTGGACTGTGGGGGAAACCGGAGTACCCGGAGGAAACCCACGCAAATGCAGGGAGAACATGCAAGCTCCACACAGAAACGCCAACTGACCCAGCCGAGGCTCGAACCAGCGACCTTCTGCGCCACTGCGTCGCCTATTATTATTATTAATATTAATTATGAGATCTCACAAGACTAAATCGCCACAAGATTTCATGTCAAGGTGAAAAGTTGTCTCATGAGTTGGTATGTTATGACCGAGCATGAGGGTGAATTTAGCACTAAAGATTGGAGGCAAGATTGGATTTGAACCTCAAACCAAGTACTTTACACATACCTGGCAACCCAGGCTGGCTTCAGTGTTGCGCGTCACTCATTTGCTTGGGCGTGTGTGATGTAACTTTTTTTTTCACCGGAGTTCAAAGGTTGCCGCATCCAAAAGCAGAGGCTGCTAAAACTGCCTCCACACAAATTACCTATGCGATGGAATAGCACTTTAGATATGCTTAAAGTCATAGTCAAATCAATTTAAGATGTGAAATGTTCCTATTTTAGTCGCACTATAAGTGCATGTAAACAAGACATGTAAACTCAGTAATCAAACTATTACCATCATGTAGGACATTAAGCCGCAAATTATAATAAAACAGCTCTCTCCTATCAGTCCATACTCACATCCAGTAGCGCAGAGTTTGTCCAGTCAGTACAGATTATAGCAAAATATTTTGCAGTGTTTGCATGTTCTTTATGGCAGTGGTCCTCAACCACCGGGCCACGGACTGGTACCTCTCACTTACATCTCAGTCACTTGAGCACCCAAATTTAACCCACGAGCAGCAAAATGAGTAAGAAACAGACGTCTTTGGAAAGTTTCTTTGCTAAGGGGAAAAGGTCCAGTGAAGGACCCATGAACCCAGTTGTCAACAAATCAGGTGAATTCACCATGACTGTGCAAGAAGATCAACTGATGGAGATTCCAAATGACGGTGGACTTTTAGGGGCCGTTCACATATCGCGTCTTTTCTAGAGTTTGCACAATTTCCTTATTTCAATGAAGGTGTGCGGCTTGCGCGCACAAGCGACGTGATGCGCCACACCTTTCAGACCAGACGCACCCGGTTAAATGAATCTGAAATAAAAAAAATGACGGATCAGTGTGACAGCAATGTTTTGTCATTTGTTGGGGGTCGCCTAGCAACCCCACCTAGCAATATTTTGCTAATATTTAAAAAACACTATTTTCCATTCTTATATTAGCTAAATATATGCAGTGTTTGCATGCCCTTTACAGCAAAGAATTCATTAAAATAGAAGTAAAATAAAATTCATTACAAGATTATTTAAAAAAGCACCTAAATAGTTTTGTATTTTGTGATTTGTTTTCAGTTGAATAGAAATCTATTTTCCATTCATACGTTTCATTATTGAGGATTCTTGTCTTGTCTCGTCTCGTTCTCATGAACTCAATCACATGTCTTGTCCCCTCTCTTGGAGTATCTCATTACTCCCCTAATAATAATAAAATCTGGTCCCTACACTGCAAAAAAAAAAAGCTTTCCAAATATTTTTTTTTATTAAACCGAGAAGCATTTTCTAAACTAGCAAAACAATATTGTCTTGTTTTAAGAAATAATATGCCAAAATTAAGTGAGTTTTTTCTCACTCTAACAAGCTAAATAATCTGCCAATTGAGTAAGGAAAATAATCTTACATCAAAAAGAAAACAAGATTATTTTGCTTAACCCATAAAACACAATATTTTTTGCTTGTCTAGAAAATGCTTCTTGATTTAAGAATTGTTTGATATTTGAAACAAGGCAAAAAACTTCTGTAAGAAAAGCGTTTTTGCAGTGCATAAATCTTGTGTAAAGTGTTAGTAATCTACATGACATAGAGGTAAATCTATGCCTCGGTTGTGTTGTGAGCTCCCATGTGTTTGATATCAGCCCCTACATTAATAGATTGTCAGTTTCAGATGTGAAATATTGTTTTTCTGTTTGTTTCTCCTGCATTTCATCTGTGATTTTTATCTGTGGGACAGAGGAAATGGTGTATATGTCAAAACGTGGTGTCACTTTATCATAAGGGAATTCTTCTCAGCAGAGAACTACAGCAATGATTTAGTGAGATGCAGCAAGCCGCATCCTAAGACGCTTCTATTTTTAGCTGTTTTCATTTTGCCTTTTGAATATACTGTTTTAAAATTTTGCCTAGTAATTAATAATTAATGCATCCACTTATGTTTTCTGTGACCGATGCAGCACAGTTCCCTAGATATCAAAAGTATCAATTCACTCGGCTGCATATTTATTTCATTATTGAACAGACATGAAAGTGACACTGACTTTTTAAGTTTCCAGAGTTGCTGGTTTGTCCGGATTAGCATTGTCACAAACTTAAAATTCTTTGATATGAAACTAGAAATGCTCTGATCATGATTTAATATAATAAAAAAGTTATTTTTTCTAAGGAAACTTGAATTGTTTCGGGTTTGTACCTCTATGATGACACTGTTTTAAAAACAATTTATTGAATCTGTTTTATCTTTCTGCATTGTAGCTTGGTACGGTAATGTGAGTCTGTCAAATAAGAAAAGGTTGAGTAGCCTTGTGAAGGTGGCAGGCAAGATCATCGGTTTTAACCAAACTTGTGAAATGGTAATTTACCTTAATTATGTTTTAAAGAGAACTCAGGGTATCGTATGCACCCCCGATCACCCATTTTACTCTGTGTTTCAGCTGCTGCCATCAGGACATCGTTTAGAGTTCCTATTTGCAGGACAAATAGAATTAGAAATTATTTTATAATGGTGGCCATTAGGTCATTAAAGCGGAGAGGGAGATGCATCTAAAAAATTATGTATTGTATGGTTTGTGGTAATATGTTGGTAATGGAACTTCACCTGTCTTGTGGCACCTTGCTGCATTGTTAGTTTCCCTAAACAGGATAATAAAGTTGATTCTGAGTCTGATTTTGGCAGCTGTTACCGATTACTAATGTCTTGTTATGGTGAGCAGTTGATAATGTTATACAGTATAGGTGGATCCCTATATGATACCATAAAAATATCAATACTCATTGCCACTGATAACCTATAATGGTGGTCTAACAAAGAGCACAACTGAGCTGTGGGCATCCTGAATTTTAATCCAGAGTCATGGGCTGTTTCTCAATTCCAAGAACGCTGAGAACAGACTTGCGTTCTTGTGGAGACTGGTCTTGCCAGGTATCCTCGGTAGAACGAACTCGGGAAACCACGAGAACTGAGAACGCGTCCTGTGAGAAATGAGATGCTGCGTTCTTCCCAGGTTGTTCCTGATGGTCACGTGACCTTCACGCGTCTTAAATAAAAAATTGTTTAATCATTACAGCATTTATACAATGATTTATTGTCTTTCCCCTTTTCAAAATATATATTATGCGTAAAAACATTATAAATATACGTTGCACAACACAAATATAACTGATTTTTTTTAACGAATTTCAGCAAACAAACACTCTTAATGTGTTTATTCCTTTATTAAGATGTCCATGGTAATGTGTATATTCAACGTTTCATTTAGGGAAACTCCTGAGGTAAATAAGTTATATCTCCGAACTTTAATAATAAATCTAAATAAAACGCTGCGCTTCCCACCTCCAATCGCAATGACTTCTGGGACTTCTAGAGCGAGATCGGTGCTCAAGTCTGCATCGGTGCATCCTCGATATCAAGAACACATCCGGGAAGTTTCACGCGTCCTCTGTACTTGCGATCTTGAGTATTGGAACTGAACTTTGGCAGCTGATGATGACGTTACACGAGAACACGAGGACGCAAGACCGCTGAAGAACGCATATTGAGAAACAGCCATGGACTTTTTCAGATCCCATTCCTGTCTCTCTCTGCAACTTTGCTTCCTGTCAGTATTATACTGTCTATTATAATAAAGGCAAACATGCCAAAAATAAATCTTTAAAAAATAATCCATACTCAATATCACTATTAATAGGTCTTCATTTTTACTGGTCTGGCCAGGTTTTCACTTGCTCTTCAAAAAATATAGCTGTAAAAAAGGTGTAAAATATATTTTGTAATAATGTGTTTTGTTGTTTTAAACCATGTAATATTCTAATAAATTGTCTTGTACCACAAAAGTTCACAATCCTTAATTCAAATTTTAGTAACAGAGAAGAAAACTACTAGCCTAACATGCTGTATATAACATTCAAATATTATTAAAGTGAACAGTCAGTATTAAATATGTATAAATCTCCAATAATCAGTGTTGGGTAAGTTACTTTAAAAGATTAATAGATTACAATTTACTGACTACTACTGAAAAATTGTAATCTGATTACATTACTAATTACTTAATGTAAAATGTAATTAGATTACTTTACTCTGAAGTTACTTTTAAAACTTATAAAATATACCCATAAAAATACAAAATAAACTGCAGCTCTTCAGTAATTTAATATTTACTGAAAACCATTACAATGGGTTGATCACAGCAGCTTGACATATTTGAAAGACTTAAAGAGAGTTCACCCACAATTTAAAATTCTCTCATCATTCACTTGTTTTTTTAACACAAAAAAAGACATTTAGAAGAAAACTGGATACCTGTAACCATTGACATCTATAGTATGTAAAAACACTGCACTGTTTGAGTGTTCTGTGTTTTTCTGAAGTAATTAATCTACCGAAATATGTATATTCCATACAAAGTATGAAGCTGATTGGTCACTTCTTGTCACGTGACTTGCGGTTTTCACCTGCGTGCGCCCGGAAAATGCTATATTAACTGTTTACCATGTAAACAGCCCCATAAGCAGCAACGCTTTGTTCATCAGGGGTCGCCACAGCGGAATGAACCGCCAATTTATTCAGCATATGTTTTACACAGCGGATACCCTTCCAGCTGCAACCCAGTACTGGGAAACATCAATACACACTTATTCACACACACTTATACACTAGTATTAAGTTTATTCAATTCACCTATACCACATGTCTTTGGACTGTGGAGGAAACTGGAGCACCCGGAGGAAACCCACACGAACACAGGGAGAACATGCAAACTCCACACAGAAATGCCAACTGACCCAGCCGGGTCGAACTCGAACCAGCGACCTTCTTGCTGTGAGGCGACAGTGATAACCACTGAGCCACCTATTTGACTATCAGTACCTATCAAATTTTATCCATGCTTTTGACAACACTAGTCTGGAACAGGTTATGTAACATTACTGGATCACACATTAAAGACACATTAAATATACCATAACAAGATCCTCAAGACACCTCGCTGTAGAGCATGCTAATGTACTCACACATCCAAAGAAACTGAAGACAGAAGTCGCAGATGGAGAGATACATGACTAAAAGTCACACTTTTGTACATTATTGAACACTCATACATATCTTAGACCCATGTGATGTGGTTTATGCTTAGCATTGAGCAACACAACAATTGGTAAGTTGTGACATATGGAAAAAGTTTCCAGGTTCAAGCCTCTACTCATGTTAATTGAGTCCTTTCACACTTTTAAGTGAATCTTTTACAAAATCATGTTGTTTACTACAGTCTCTGGATCCCAGACACCAGTATTGTAACCATTTATAAAAGATGAATCACTGTCTGATCATGTGTAATTAAGCATGGATGTAAACATCTATAGTATTTAAGCACACTGAGACCATATATTAGTATAATTTGTTGTTTACTTTTGGCATCCAATAGAGTGTTTGAACCCAGAAACAGAGGCACTGTCAGACTTAACAAGCGGACACAGGTAAACCGCATGATGGATGCTATCAATCCGTTCTTCAGAGGAAAGCCAGAAGTTTGTTGGGAAAAAAAATAAGCCTGAGCACCAGACAAGCATTCAAACATGTCAGTTTGCAAAGTCTTCACAGAAAAGGTCAACCATTTATTATTAGGGTTTTTTGAAGGAGGGGGTAATCTGTCTCATGAAACCAGGCATCTAGGAGTACAGTAAATATTGAGTTGATGACTGCTGTAGCTACTGCTTGACTAATAGACTAGGATGATGCAGCGCATCATTATGTATATTCATTCATAACATTATTGCAGTGTTGTTTGTAATGGAAATGTCTCCATGCAGTGATGTTGATGATATTATATGCAAAATAGTTGCACATGATTGATCTCCTCCAGAAAACATTAGCAGACACAAATAGCTCCACACACAGGTATTTGAGAGATGAAGATCCCCAGCACCATCTGCAGACATGCATGTGATTTACTTGGTACATTTGTTAACTGTTTCTACTTTATAGAATAAAAAAGGTATAAATATTCTGGCAAGCTACAGTACAGGCTATTTTGTAATAGAACAATTTGTTAGTAGAATAGATGATAGAATAGTCTTATATTTTTCTCATTATATTTTTGTCATTATAAGTCTCATTATATTATGATCATTATTATGATCATATAAATACAGTGCTCAGCATAATTGAGTACACCCCGTTGTGAAAATGAATATTATGGAATATAGGCAATGTATTTTGGTGCATTTAAACAAAACAGATTTATTAAACAGATATATTTATTAAAATAATATTTTAGTCACCAAACATATTTAGGAAT